>ML102538.1:0-31263 GCA_003697995.1 Taxidea taxus jeffersonii | reverse complement strand
GAGGGTGGTGGGGTTACATTATATGTTTAAATTTAAAAAAATGAAAATTGTGAAGTAGCAGAAAGATAAGAGTTCTTTCTTCCCAACTAAATCTGTAGTAAATGAAATACAGCAAAACAAGTGTAGTAATTGACAAATATGCCAATATGCATATTGAAATTTAGTATATAATATGTCAGCCTTTGAAATTAATGGGGGAGGGGCACCTGGGTCGCTCAGTGGGTTAAAGCCTCTGCCTTCGGCTCGGGTCATGATCCCAGGGTCCTTGGATTGAGCTTCACATCAGCCTCTCTGCTCAGCAGGAAGCCTGCTTCCTCCTCTCTCTCTCTCTGCCTGCCTCTCTGCCTACTTGTGATCTCTCTCTGTCAAATAAGTAAAGTCTTTTAAAAAATGAAATTAATGGGGGAAAGAATGACTTACCTTGGTATTAGAACAAATAGTTAAATATTTAGGGGAAAAGTGCCATATTAACTTACATAAATTCTCATAAAATAAATTCCAGATATTTTAAGGATCTAATGGTTAAAAACAAAAGCCTGTGTCAGGCTGCCCATTCCAGATTCATGTCCTACTTGTTTCCCAGCATTTATGTGGGGATATATTATTGAGTTTCAGTGAAAGGAATGTGAGCAGATGTGCCATCCTCCTTCTAAGCTACAAAACTTATCAGTGAACAACTTTTTATCTTCATCTTTTGGAGTGACATGCAGGATGACCTAGAAAGCCCCAGATTAAAGAGCTCTTTCAGCTTGGTCTCCACACCTGTCACTTCATCTCTCAATTAGAATTGATGTAAGTGGCTTAAGTCAATCAGAGGAATACAGTTATCATATAGTTTTACTCATATGTGGAATATAAGAAATAGTGCAGAAGATCATAGGGGAAGGGAGGGAAAACTGAATGGAAGAAATAAGAGAGGGAGACAAACCATGAGAGACTCTTGACCCCGGGAAACAAATTTAAGTTTGCTGGAGGGAGATGGGTGGGGGGATGGGGTAACTGGGTGATGGGCATTAAGGAGGGCACATGATGTGATAAGCGCTGAGTGTTATATGCAACTGATGAGTTGTTGAACATTACATCTGAAACTAATGATGTACTATGTGTTGGCTAATTGTATTTAAATTAAAAAATTTATGTAAGTGAAAAATAAACTTCTACCCATTAAGCCACTGAGATTTGGGATTTATCTGCTAAAGCAGGGTTCAGCAAACATGTCCGTGGGGCAATATCCTAACTGCCTGGTTTTACAAATAGAGTTTTACTGCAGGACATTAATTTTTTGTATTAGCCATGACTACTTTCTTGCTACAATGGCATAGTTGGTAGTTGTGATAGGAACAGTATGGGCCATAAAAACTAAAATACTTATTATCTGACCCTTTATAGAAAAAGTTTGCAAATCCCTATGTTAGAGTAACTAGCATCACCTTACATAAAGGAGAACTAGAACAAGAGAATAACATAGGAGACCTATTTTTATTACTTTAGGGATGAAGAAAAGCTCTCTTATAAAAAGGGAAATATATATGCTCCTTCCCCTATTTCTTATTTGCTGCCTTCCTACCTTTTACACCTACCACACCTTTACCTGATTAACTCTTTTATCCTTCAGTTTTCAACTCAAAAATCACTTCTTCAGGAATTATTCAGAAATGTATGCTTTTTATAAGTCTATAACTATATGCAAATTCAATAACTTTTTATAAAATATACAAGTCTGAGACATTGGGAAATCTTTCCTGGAAGGCCTCTCCCCTTGCCCCTCTGACAACACATTTATTCAGCTTCTCTTTCTATTTCTCTGAGTCTTGATCCTCTGGGCCTGATTTGCTATTGTTCATCCACCTTGAAAATTTGATAACTCCAAGATTCCATCTTGGACTTGTTTCCACTGTCTCTGACACCATGTCTCATCCAGAACTGCACTTCAGAATTATCTTGGGATATTTTCACAAGATGTAAGTATTGCTAAAACCCTTGGGTGTGTCAAAACTTGCATTTATATGAAGTAAATTTCTAAATCTATTTCTCCAGCCCATATCTCTCTCCTAAACTTCAACTTTGTTTATTCATTCAAAATTATATTTCTTGAGTAATAGCAATGGCTGGGCATTTTTCTACAAGTATAATACAGGATCAACAAATCAGTCACAGTCTTTATTGCCATGGAATTTGCACAGTAATGATGGAGTCAGACATTAAGCAAATAAGCATGCAATTCTTTTAAATAAAAGCCATCCCATTGTCTAAAAAACAGCACACAATTTTATTGTGCTGAAGAATTACATGGGCTTGTTACAGATGGAGATTCCTGAGATTGACTAACCTACCCAATTGTATACTGAGAAATATTTTCAACTATCAATTGAGGGATGACTTCAAATCATGATACAAAACAATGGTCTATATTATAAGTGCCCTACTAAGGCATAAAACAGGTGTTCCTGCCCTCCGTTTCTTAACTTATCCTCATTTTCCAGTGCTGTCCCATAAATTCCTCAATCCTCATCATTCAAAGGATTACATATAGGGCATACTCCTCATAATTGAATTCAAAGCATTTCTCACTCTTTGGCTTTGTAGCTCATGATTTTCTTAATATTACACATACTCTTAGAAAAATCTTACTATTTATTATTCCTTAAATGTATTTTCTTTTACATCTCAGAAATTATTAAATTTAGAATTTAAGGCCATGATAGAACTAAACCTCATGAAGACCTTACTTTTCATGTTTATATCCACAGCTTCTAGAAATGCTCCTATTCAAAATATATTAGATGAATATGTTCATCAAACACCTGGTGCTTATCACAAATGCACTCCTTAATCCCCTAACCCATTTCCTCACTCTCCTCCACTTCTATATTTCTTGTCTGTGTCTATCAAGGTGTCTCACCTTGACTAGGCCATTTACTAAATTTATTTTAGAAGAGACATAGGAAAACAGGAGAAAGAAAAGAAGTGGAGGAATGGGATGAAAATAGGAAGTTTACAAGAAAATCGCTTCTCTCTGCATCCCTAAAATTGTCATAATTAAAGATCCCCACCTTCAAAAAGATGATTTTGCAGTCACACTTCTAAGAGCCCCTTTGACATCCTTGTTTCTCAGACTATAAATGATGGGATTCAGCATGGGTGTCACTGCTGAGTAGAACACAGAGATCACTTTATCCCTTTCATTCATTATCTTGGAGTTTGGCCTCATGTAGGCAAATATTGCTGAGCCATAGAAGAGGACAACAACAATGAGATGGGAGCCACAGGTGGAGAAAGCCTTGAACCTCCCCTCCTCAGACTGCATCTGGATCACTGTGGAGATAATATTCCAGTAGGAGACAAGGATCAGGCAGACAGGAGCTAAGAGGATGACCACGCCCATTGCAAAGATGGCCATTTCTGTGCTGTAGGTATTTGTCGAAGCCAGCTTCAGGAGGGCAGGAGGTTCACAAAAGAAATGGTTGATAATATTGTTCCCTGTGTAGGGCAGACGCAGTGTGAATGTGGTATCCACCAAAGACACAAACACTCCACTGACCCAGGACCCTGTGGCCAGCTGGACACATAACCAATGTGTCATGATGGTGGAGTAGTGCAGGGGCTTGCAGACAGCCACATACCGGTCATAGGACATCACTGCCAGCAGTGCACACTCTGTACACCCAACCAGAAGTAAAACAAATATCTGTGTTGAGCACCCAGCAAAAGAAATGGTTTTCCTCTTTACCAGGAAGTGGACCAGCACCTGGGGAACTGTGGTGGTAGAAAAACAGAGATCAGCAAAGGACAAGTTTCTAAGGAAAAAGTACATGGGTGTGTGGAGTCTAGAGTCTATGTGAATGAGCAAAATGATAAGCAGATTTCCCAGTACTGTCAGCAGGTAGATGATCAGAAAAAGGAAAAAGAGCAGGACTTGTGTCTGTGGATCCTGTGAGAGGCCCAGGAAGACAAATTCAGTCACATAGGTTTGGTTTTCTTCTCCCATGAAAATTTATTACTGTTCATATGTCAGCACCAAGAAAAGAAACACATATTGTTCAGTTATAAAAATATATCTGAGTAACTTAAGTATTAATCAGCATCAGAACTGGGCTATTGATTTCCATCTCCTAACAGATTCCATATGTCAGAAGAGAGAATTCTCTTTTTACTCAGTAGTTTTGACAGTAGTTTCTGATTTTCTCTCCCTTTGGATCTTTCAGTAGTACCAGAGGGCCAGAAATCATCCTGAATATGCTACATGACCAAACTTCAGCAGGACTACATATAGTCCTGATAAGACTATAGTACTGCTCACAGTGAATCCTTCCTTTTATGTAGGTTTGGTAGCAAACAAATTGATGTTGCTTTAAACTAGTTAGGTTTTTATGCTGCAAACTATCTGATAAAACTATCTTGATAACATTTATGACAGCTGATTTTTTTACTACTTTTGCAAAATAATATTAAAGAAGCACTCTGAGTAAGAACTAGTAAATTAAAGGATAATGTAGTAGTCTGTGGTCCTGGTCTTTAAATAAATTCTTCCCTTATTTATTTTTAGTGTGAAGAGGGTGCTGAGGAACATCAGTTTAAAAAGGCTGCCTCATTGATTGTTGCACTCAGTAGCATCCTTTAAACATGGCTTAATCTGTCCTCCACACATTATCTCTCTTTGCACAAGGCCCTTTGGCAATAAAAACACTAATTTTCATGTGTTGGGGCCTGGTGCCAGTCATTGTTTGTGTACACTTATTTTTAAGTTTTATGTTAATTTGAGGTAATTATTATCATCCCCAGTACATAGATGATGAAACAAAGGTTCAGAAAATATTTTAAGTTTTCTCACTCTTTTTGTATCCTGTAATTCTTTTTCTTTCTTTCTCAAAAACTCATAGTTGAGAAGGTTAAACTTTCACCCAATTATATCTGTCTGTTTCCCACATCCACTCTGTGAATACAAATCCATAGACCTCCATTTAATGGGTTTTAAAGCTAATCCACTGTGGCAGAGTTATCTGTAGGCACAAAAACAATCAGGCATATATGAAAAGATATTTTAAAATAATTTTGGGTGGTCTTGGCCAACAGACACATGAAAAAATGCTCATTGGCATCAGGGAAATACAAATCAAAACCACATTGAGATACCACCTCACACCAGTCAGAATGGTTAAAATTAACAAGTCAGGAAACAGCAAATGTTGGCAAGGATGAGAGAAAGGAGAACCCTCTTTCACTGCTGGTGAGAATAAAGTGTGGTACAGCCACTCTGCAAAACAGTATTGAGGTTCCTTAAAAAGTTATAAATAGAGCTACCCTAGGACTCAGCAATTGCACTATTGGGTATTTATCGAAAGGATACAAACAGTGATTCAAAGGAGCACTTGCACCCCAATGTTTATAGTAGCAATGGACACAATTGCCAAACTATGAAACAAGCTGAGATGTTTATCATCAGATGAATGGATAAAGAAGATGTGACATATAGAGAGATATAGATATAATATATATTCATAATATATATAATGAAATATTGCTCAGCCATCAAAAAAATGAAATCTTACCATTTGCAATGATGTGGTTGGAAATAGGGGGTATTGTACTAAGTGAAATAAGTCAGTCAGAGGAAGACAATTTTATGATTTCACATAGGTGTGGAATTTAAGAAATAAAACAGAGGATAATAGGGGGAAGGGAGGGAAAAATAAAATAAGATGAAAGCAAAGAGGGAGACAAATCATAAAAGACTCTTAACTATAGGAAATAAACTAAGGGTTGCTGGAGGGAAGCTGGGGGAGGGGTGGGGAATGGGGTAACTGGGTGATGGGCATTAAGAAAGGCACTTCATGTAAAGAGCACTGGGTGATACATGCATTTGAAGAATCACTAAATTCTACCCCTGAAACTAATAATAAACTAATAACAGTGTATGTTAACTAAATTGAATTTAAATAAATTAAACAACCTAAGAGAAAGTAAGTACATTAAAGCTTACTTTAGACAATTTTGGGGTGGTTAAAGTCAGAGGGACCAGAATGGTCCTGTGAAGGAATTTGAAGTTTATTTTGTTTTCCTTTTCTTTCTTTCTTTCTATCTCCCTGGACTTTTTTTCTTCAAGACAGTAAAGCATATGTCACTTATCTTTATTATCTCTTTATCAGTACCACCTGAGACATAGCAGAGGTTTAAAAGCAAGTTGGGAAGGATGCCTGGCTGGCTCAGTTGGTAGAGTATGTGACTCTTGATTTTGGGGTTATGAGTTTGAGCCTCATATTGGCTGTAGAGATTACTTAAAAATGAAATCTTCAATAAAAGCTAAGTTGAATGGGTGAACAATGTCATGCTGACACTCCACACCAACACATTTGCCATTAGCACACCAACATATTCCCTTTATCAAGAGAAATGTAAGTTAGAAGAAGGGACTATGTTGACTCTGGAGATGTTGAATTCTGACCTGGGATTGGGACAATCTTGGTTTAGAAGATCCCAGGACTTATCACCAGGTTAAAGAGAGTGAATGAACTGACCATTACCCACATCCAAACAAAGAAGGGTGAGTTCAATATGGGAGGGGACAAGATACCTGGATTTGTGTATACCTGGACATACAAATTAGCATACTCATATAGTCTTGTGTTTCACCCAGGGATGTCTGGGTACAAGAAGATGCTGCCTGTGTGCCCTAGGACAGGTGCTCAAGGTTCCATCCTGGTCCTGCCTACTCACACTGTCCAAACCCAGTGGCTAAATGGAACAAGGAGGAAATCCCTGAGAAGTGGATATTGAGGCAACAAGAGGCCAAGAAAAATATGGCAGATTAGCTATTGGTGCAAAAGGAGAGACAGTGGGTATTCACAGCCCTCACAGTCACTCAGATATCCTGAGTCAGTAGCTTAATCCTCTCCAGAGGAGTTGTAAAACAAGATGGATGAGGCTATCACTCAAAAGAATCAGTAAAAAATAACAGCATGTATTCTCTGATAAAAAAAGAGAGAGGGGAGTGAAAGGCAGAGTTCACCCCAACGAACAGAATCAAAATTTCACTCTTTAAAGGATTAATTCCCCCTAATTAATTACCTTATCTTCTCCCACCTGGTGGACTGGCATGAGACAAACACAGGACAATGGGGTCAGTGATGAAGAGAAAGTTAATCAATGAAGGGAGTTATGGTTTCTGTAGTCTGCTAATCCATAGCCTAATAGGCAACTTCCATTGCTATTTACCACATATCTTGCAGGTTGGGACATCGTCTAGTCTATAAGTCCTATTATACCCTAAGCCAATGAGAAATATTTTATTAAAATCCCCAATTCACCAAGGAACCCGCCTTAAGGATTTTCCTGGGAGTAAGTCTTTAAACCTGAGTTCCTAAGAGCTATTGTAAACAGGGCGTCCCTGGAGCAATTTGTGCTATTAACTTTTTAAAACATTTCTACAATAAGAGATACCCTGGGGCATTTTTCAATGTACTCATAAACTGAAATAGCTGAATCTTATCTGATAATCAAGGAACTACCCCACTGTTTCTCAAACCAGTCTAAGGACCACTTGTGTCTCTAAATTGTCAGTATTTTTTAAATGGAGGTTTCAATAATGATGGTAACATAAAAGACAGCCAAGAAAAGTACATTTTGCATCATTTGGATGATGACTACCAAAATAAATACTACCAAGGACTTCAGAACCCATGTGAGCAATTGTACTCAAAATGCTTTAATTAAAATCTTCAGTTAATGGAAGTGGTGGCGGGGGGCAAAGCTCTAAACTACAGATGGGTGATGCAGCTTAAGATGTCAGGACTGTTTAAATGAAGGCTTTATTGTAGCTATTCAAATACAGAAGGGTGGTGTGAGAACAAAGTCAGCATATAACAAAGGGCCATGTAAAAAAGTCCAGAAGAGAATTCTTGGTTTCCTCAACCTCCCTTTCCTAGTCTCTCCCATCATCCATAGCATTGCTCAGGCCAAAGACTTAGGGATATTTCATTACTCACTTTTTAAATCTTGTATATCCTATCTACTCACATAGATTACCATCACCTCTGGCTCCCCATTGCTACAACCCTAAATAAGACCAGCGGGATAATTCAATAAAACTCATTCTTATTGATTGTTTTTCTTGTTTCCATACTTGACCACTTATAATCCACTCTCTGTACAATACTCAAAGTGACCTTTTAGAAGTATAATATCAAGATGGCTTTCTGTGGAAACTAAAATAAAATCAATTGTCTTTTTAGAACTTCCAAGCTTGTAATGGGTTGAATTGTATCACCCCCCAAAATATGTACATTTGGAACGTCACAACACGACCTTCTTTGGTATAAAGATCTTTGCCACTGTAGTTATATTCAAGATGAAATCATCCTGGAGTAGGGTGAACCCTAAGCCAGTGACATATGTCTTCTTAAGAAAAGGGAAAGATAGGGGCACCTGAGTGACTCAGTTGTTGGAGCATCTGATTCTTGATTTCAGTTCAGGTCATGATCTCAGTGTCATGAGATCAAGCACTAAGTTGGGCTCCATGCTCAAGAGGGAGTCTGCTTAAAATTGTCTCTCCCTCCCACTCTGTCCCTCCCTTTGCTTGTGCTCTCTCTCTCTCTCTCTCCAATAAATAGATAAAATCTTTTTAAAAAAGTGGGGCAGACACCGATGGAGGGAAGGCCATATGAAGACAGAGGCAGAGATTGGATTATGCTGCCACAAACTAGGGAACACCTTCATGCCAAAAGCTTGAAGAAGCAAGGAAGGTTCCTCCCCCAGAGTCTTGGGACAGAGCATAGTCTACAAGATGGAACAAGATGCCTTGATTTCATACTCCAGAACTATGAATTTCTCTTGTTTTACGCTACAAAGTTTTTGATACTTTGTTATGGCAGCTCAAAGAAACTAATACAACAGGCCTACCAATCTTGCCTCTGACTATTACTGCGATCTCATTCATTGCCATTCTTCCTATCCCTTGTCAGTCTCCAATCAGTCTGACTTCTCTGTTCTGATCTCAAAAAAACTTATTCCCAGGTCATTCAGACTCTCCATTCTCTCTGACTGGACTCTCTTCTCCCAAAACAATGCCTTGGTTCTTTCTTCTCAACGTTCTGGTGACAGCACAAATGTTAATTTCTCTAGGAGGTAAGGTGTCCTTTAACTAAAATGTCATCTTCTCAAGATGGGCCTTTCTTGAATACCTGCTTAAAATTGCAACCAACTGTTCCTTGCTTTCATTCTCTCATAACAACTTGCTACCATCAGACATATACTTTACTTATATTTTATCATCTTCTTCTAAAATGTAAGTTCTATGAGAAGAGGAATTTTGAACTTCATTAATTGCTGTATATTCAGCACACAGAAGAGGTCGCAATAAATATTAAGTTAACAAATGAGTTATGTGTTCATTGAATAAGTGAATGCAACCTTAGCTATTGAAATCAATGTTGTATGAGTTGATTTAATACAGAAGTAGCAATCATATAACATGGAGGACATTAGGAGAAGGAAAGGAAAAGTGAAGAGGGGGAAATCAGAGGGGGAGAAAAACCATGAGAGACTGTGGATTCTGAGAAACAAACTGAGGGTTTTAGAGGGGAGGGGAGTAGAAGGAATGAGTGATTCTGGTGGTGGGTATTAAGGAGGGCACATATTGCACAGAGCACTGCATGTACATAAACAATGAATCTTGGAACACTCATCAAAAACTAATGATGTATTTATTGTGACTAACATAACACAATAAAATTTAAAAAAAACGGAAAAACTATTTTCTCTAGAGGACAAGGATAGTCCACAGAATATGGCGACTTTAGTAGCTTGTTAGTTTCTCACATGCTATTATTTGCCTAGCTGCTCCTGCATAGCCATTGATAATCTGGCATCCAGCCAGAGACTGATGTTTTCCTTTAAAAATATATATCATTATCTGTATTTTCTTACCCTGTTGACTCCACCAGTTCCATAATGATGTCAGTTATATACTTTTTACATAACTCAAAGTGATCCATGACCATTTTTTCAATAATCATTCTGATTATGTTATATAACTTCCCTTTACTTAATAACAAGTGAAGAGGAAATGATAAAGTGAGCTTCTGAATGACCATGAAGCAGCAGCATATCTAAAAGTAGATGTCATTCAATTCCACTTCTGGGTAAAGAAGAAAATAAAAACACTAATTTGAAAAGATATATGCACCTCTATGTTCATTGCAGCATTATTTAGCCAAAATATGGAAACAACCTAAGTGCCCATCAATAGATAAATTGATAAAGAAGAGGTAGTGTATACATACAATGGAATATTACTCTGCCATAACAAATAATAGGATCTTACCATTTGCAATGTCATGAATGGACCTACAGTATATTATGCCAAATAAAATAAGTTAGACCAAAAAATACAAATACCATATGATTTTTACTTATATGTGGAATTTAAGAAATGAAACAAATAAAACGAGACAGAGTCAAACTCATAAATACAGAGAAAAAACTGGTGATTGCCAAAAGGGAGGGTGTAAGGGAGATGAAATCGGTGAAAGGGATCAAGAGGAACAAACATTAAGTTATAAAATAACTAAGTCACAAGGTATAAAGTACAGTATAGGAATCTAGCCAACAATATTATAATAACTGTCAGGTGGCAGATGATATCTGCATTTATTATGGAGAGCATGATGTAATGTATATAAATATCAAATCATTATGTTGTACACCTGAAACTAATATATTGTATGTCATCTATACTTCAATTTAAAAATGTAAATGCTTTTATTTATATCCTAGCTTCTCAAAGAATCTGTAGTACAAGATCGGTTTTTTTATCCTTGTATAAATCATGCTGATACATATAATCTGAAAATAATACAACTCACAACTGCCTAGTGAATCTATTATTGCATACGTTGCTCTCCCATGTAGAATCATTCTGCACACAATGCATTCAGTTCAGCAAGAACATCATGACACAGAATGGCCAGCACTGGATCCCAGAACAAGCCAGGGATACTGAAGCTGGAGCAGACCTCAGTGTGGGCAAGCTTGATTTTCATCAAGGTCTTCTCATTTTCTCTGGCTCCTGCCATATTTCATCCATAATTACTTTGTTTATAGATGGTCATGAAGTGATAGCAGAACTCCAAGTTGAAATTGCTCCTGGTAAAAGAGAAAATTTCCCATATTTTTCTTGCTGTGTGGAAGGAGGGTTTGGCTATGGCCAGCAGCACTCTTCTATATGACAAGAAGCCCTACAAGAATCTCCATGGCAGATGGGGTGCAACAATCAGGGGATATTTGTAAGTCTGGGAAATGAAGTACAAATGGTACATGTTTGTGTCATAGGACCTCTGCCAGGAGAAAGAAAATCATGGGGGAGAAATGGACAGAACTTTGATGGCCTCCAGCTATGTTTTTTCATGGCTCATAGGCTCTGCAGCCAGGCATGGAAATTGGTAGTGTTTCTACAAGCCAATGAAGAATTGGGTCAATTCCACTTACTACTTGCAGGTAGAGCTATAGCTGAGGGTAGAGGACAACAGTGGATTTTCTTCCAAGGGGAGGACAGTGCACATGCTGAACATCAGTGAGTAGCCACAAGCATTACCAGTAAGGCTTTTGCCAAACCTGATGTTATAGCAGTTGTGAAAAAGGCTAAAGGGGCCATTTAATCCCACAGAGAAAGTCACATCTTCTGGGATTGCTTCTCATATGTCAGCCATCCTTTCCCACTTTCCAAAAAGGAGAACTTAATGGATACTGGCACAATCAAACCTGCAGAAGAGGGAAGAGCATGTCTGAGGAAGGAAGAGCTGTGGTATATTGGTGTCACAGATGTTTCTGATAAGAGAGTTCTGATGTAGGCACATTGCCTCTTAATTCTAGGTACTTCAACCCAACAATTGTTCTTGGAGAGAAGGAGCATGTGATATGGGAAAGATGTATGCTGGACGATGAGATCCCACACATTATTGTATAAGCCAGTAGTTCCCCTCATGTGTACTTGAATTGACTATAGCAGTATTTTGGGACTCTACAGCAAAACAAAACAATCCCTACCCAAAGAAAACAAAACAAGAAGGAGGGCTCCATGTCAGAATTTTAAGGTAAAAAATTGATTTTTTACAGGAAATTATAGAATTTGGCATATTGATCCAGCATCTGTGGATGACTGTAGATATAAGCATGGGATGAGGCTGACAAGAAGCAATGGAGTTTAGAACCAAAAGTACTATCTCTGGGTGAAAATGGATTAGCGAATCAGTAATGCAGTATAAATGAAGATCCTTTTTGATATATAAAAATATTCATATAATATGATACATAAATATAATTTATATTATATGTAATGTGGTAGCAAAAAAGCTGTTATGACGCAAGCAAGCTATAACCACAGAGAAGAAACTTGAACAAGATGCAGTTGACAAACTTGAAAACATCCTAGAGGTACCAGGGTACATGCATGACCCTTATTGATGTATCAGCCTAGAGATAGTTCAGAGAGAAAGCTGTTAAAAATGTTGAATCAGTTTGGAATGTCTTTATTCCCACAGCTGTACATCAATATGAAGATTCTTGCCTCTGAGAGGTTTTATCTTCCAAATACTTTCCTAAATGCCTCCTTCATATCCTTGTTTCTCAGGCTATAAATGAATGGGTTCATCATGGGTGTTATGACTGAGTAGAACACAGAGATCACCTTATCCCCTTCACTTATTTTCTTGGAATTTGGACGCATGTAGGTAAATATTGTTGAGCCATAGAAGAAGACAACAACAATGAGATGAGAACCACAGGTAGAAAAGACCTTGAGCCCCCGCTCTCCTGACTGTATCTGAATCACAGTGGAGATAATATTCCAGTAGGAGAAAAGGATGAGGGAAAGTGGACCAAGGAGAATTACCACACCCATTGCAAAGATGGCAATCTCAGCTTTGTAGGTTTCTTCTGAAGCCAACTTCAGGAGTGCAGGAGGTTCACAAAAATAATGATTAATTATGTTCTGTCCATGGTATGACAGACATAAAGTAAATGTTGTGTCTACCAGAGATACAAATGCTCCAGTGGCCCAGGACCCTATGCTCAGCTGTATACACACCCTCTGGGTCATGAGCGTGGAGTAGTGAAGGGGCTTGCAGACAGCCACATAGCGGTCATAGGACATCACTGCTAGGAGGGAGCTTTCTGTACACCCAGCTACTAGGAAAAAAATCATCTGAATTGAACACCCAGCAAAGGAAATGGTTTTTCTCATTACGAGCAAATGGAATAACATCTGGGGGATGATTGTTGTAGAGAAACAGAGATCAGTAAATGACAAGTTTTTAAGGAAGAAGTACATTGGTGTATGAAGTCGAGAGTCAATATGAATTAGCATTATGATGAGAAGATTTCCCAACAGAGTTATCAGGTAGATGATAAGAAACACCACAAACAGTAGGATCTGTATCTGCCAATCTGAAGAAAGGCCCAGCAAGATAAATTCCATCACATACGTTTGGTTTTCTGTGCCCATTGATGTTTATTTCTGCCTACACATTAGCATAGCTAGAGCAATCAGAAATTGACTATAATGAAAAACCAAATCCTGAAAGCAAAGATCTCATTGCAAGAACAAATGTATTTGATTGAAAAAATTCTTGGAAACATTTAAGAGACTTGAATTTCTAATAATTCCATACCTAATTCCTACTGAAAATATTTGAAGAAGAATGCCAACATATTATATGGATTTGAAAAAATATGAAGAGCTCTGTCTTTGGTAGAAAGCCCAGATTTTTCATTTTTCTAGTTTATTTCTCAGTCAGCAGATTTTTACTGTCATCAAGGAGCAGAAGCAATAATTATCTTTTCCTTTCTATTTGCAAAGGATCTTTCTCATCCTTCCTAGTAGGGAGGGAATTTTAAGAAACCATTTAGATCATGTTATAATCCACAGTCCTGGTCCTTTTCTAAATTCTTTACTGTGTCAGAGAATCAAGGCTTGATGGCAATGTGGAAGATTAAGGCATAATGGGCCCTCATCATTACTGAGCCAAGAGGTTGGAGACAAAACCAGATTTAAGTAATACCACACACTGTGGAACCAAGAACAACACTTTGTGAAGACCAAATGGCAATAGCTGTCTGCACAACTGTGGTGTCTTTTCTGGTGCGACTAGTGTTTGAGCTCATTCATGCTGCTGTTTGTTTCATAGTATCCAATGAGTTGTATAGGTGCATCTGTAGGAAATCAGGCACTGGTCCAATGTTTTGTAGTCAGGCAGAAATACTATTCAATTTATATATTACTGTACATCAGGAACAAGCAAAGAATAACATGGCTGGATATAAGCTAATAGAGAAGGAAATCAGAGAATGTAGCTGAGGACATGGGCAAATCGTTGGCACTTGGGACTGGAGTCTTCTATCCCAGAGAAGGGTTATGGTCAAATAATCTTCAACAAAGCAGGAAAAAATATCTGGTGGAAAAAAGACAGTCTCTTCAATAAATGGTGCTAGGAAAATTGGACAGCTATGTATAGAAGAATGAAACTCAACCATTCTCTCATACCATACATAGAGCTAAACTCGAAATGGATGAAAGACCTCAATGTGAGGCAGACATCTATCAGAATCCTAGAGGAGTACATAAGCAGTAATCTCTTCGACATTGGCCACAGCAACTTCTTTCAAGACACGTCTCCAAAGGCAAAGGCAGCAAAAGTGAAAATGAACTTTTGGGACTTCATCAAGATCAAAAGCTTATGCACAGCAAAGGAAACAGTCAACAAAAAAAGAAGAAACCCACAGAATGGGAGAGGATATTCGCAAATGATACTACAGACAAAGGGCTGATATCCAAGATCTATAAAGAACTCCTCAAACTCAACACTCAAAAAAACAGATAATCATGTCCAAAAAAATGGGCAGAAGACATGAACAGACACATGAAAAAGTGTTCATCATCACTATCCATCAGTGAAATTCAAATCAAATCCACATTGATATACCACCTTACACCAATTTGAATGGCCAAAATCAACAGGACAGGAAACAGCAAGTGTTGGAGAGGATGTGGAGGAAGGGAACACTCTTACACTGTTGGTGGGAATGCAAGTTAGTGCAGCCATTTTGGGAAACAGTGTGGACAGTCCTCAAAAAATTAAAAAAGAGAGCTATCATATGACCCTGCAATTGTACTACTGGGTATTTACCCCAAAGATACAGATGGAGTGAAAAGAAGGGCCATATGTACCCCAATCTTCATAGCAGCAATGGTCACAATCACCAAACTGTGGAAAGAGCTGAGATGCCCTTCAACAGATGAATAGATAAAGAAGATGTGGTCCAGGGTGCCTGGGTGGCACAGTGGGTTAAGCCTCTGCCTTCGGCTCAGGTCATGATCTCAGGGTCCTGGGATCGAGTCCCACATCGGGCTCTCTGCTTGGCAGGGAGCCTGCTTCCCTCCCCCTCTCTCTCTGCCTGCCTCTCTGCCTACTTGTGACCTCTGTCTCTCAAATAAATAAATAAAATCTTTAAAAAAAAAGAAGGTTGAAATACTAGTCTTAGAATTGATCTTTAGAATGATGTGAGAACAGATAGCACAACTGGCTACCTGGCACAGCTATCTTGACATAGAATCAAAGCCCACAAACATAGAAAGGTTTGTTCTCACACATTATACTCTACATCTAGCTGGCAGTATAGGAAAAAATGTGGTCAGATCAGTTGTGGCTGGACCACTGGCTCATGTGCTGCAAGTATGACTTGATTGCAGGATCACAAGTTAACAGTGAGTTTCTTATTTATGAATTTTCATCCATGTGGAAATGAAATGGGTCCAGGCTGAACCTATAGGAGAGTCCATTGGTCTTTAAGAAACCAGGAAGACAGGGTCAGGGAAGGATCTGAAGAATTGGCAAAATTAAATGAAAAATATCTTTTCTTTAGATACAGTGTAAAGAGAATATACAAGAGGATCACTAATAAAGTCTATAACTATAGTAGCCAAAATGATACATACGTAACTCATTTTCCAATAATTTTTGATAAGTGCATTTTTTCACTCCATTGTGGGTGAAATATGCTTGCAATGAACTATGCATATTTCATGTGTACAGCTTGGTGAGTTTTGATATATGTATATAATAATACATATTTGATTTATTATAATAATAAATTATTTTAATAAATAAAAATATTTGATATATTATAATACTATAGTAATAATAAAAGGTTTTTATCAACTTATACATGATTACATGATTATTTATTTACAGTCCTGTCTTCTGACTCACTATAAGTTTCTTCAGGTTCAAAATTCTATCTCAACCCCTATGTCTGCATTACCTGGCATATAGTAACTTTCCAAGAAATGTTCACTGAATGGATGAATGAATAACTGAATGCATGCAGCAATGAACAAACTCCTCCTTAACACACAATCCCAGTCACACACACACAGGCACTAAAACACCCGTAAGTGCTAGTCGTCCTATCTAAGGCATAGTATGAAATTCAGATGGCATAATGAATACTGTGGTACAGCTTGGAATGGGGATATTCTGTGACCAATCAGAAGGAGAACACAAAGGATGATCACTTGGACCACTAGTGTGGGTGAGAGTACATCAGTGGTAGTTCTTCCAGTGGAAAAGATTCTCAATACACAATCCTATTTTCTTTCTTCCTAGCACCTGAGAGGATATATGCAATGTGATAGCAACCTGAGTCCCAGGGTACTAGGGCAGGGAGTGGCCACACACCCAACATTAGCACTCACTGAGCTCTGGCTCCTTCTCACCTCCTAAACAATGCGCAGCACATTGCAAGAAGCTGTGTCGTGCATCCTAGGCAATACACTGTGAGTCCATGGGTATCACCCAGACAGTGTGGGAAGACTGAAGAGGAAAATAATCTAATAACAAAGATAAAAGGTCAGAGTAAAGGAAGATTCTGGGAGTTGAAAAGGGGTAGCTAGTTTAAGAGACAATGGATCTTTTGGTTCCTTGCACCACTCAGCATATAAACTGACCCTCTCAAAAACAGTCCAGTAGCAAGACTTCTAAGACTGAGGCTTCTAGAGAAGAGAGAAAAAGAAAAATATCTTCTCCCAAATAGGCTGTGGATTATAAAAATAGGGATGTGACCCTTCTCCCAAGATAGACACACAATTTCTGGTTCTGGAGAGACTTTATTCCTTCAGAATGTTCCTTCTTCTTACCTGGAGACATGGGATGAGTTTGTTTTGGAGAAGCATGAAACTACATGGGAGGGTACTTCACACAGAGTACAGAAGAATGAAATCCAGAGATCCAAGGTGCAGATCCTGAGATGGGTATTGGATTCCAGTGATTCTCAGCCCTCTCTTCTAACAGCTGGATACACTGAAATGAATTTTTCAGTGGATTCCTTTCCAAACTCAGGCTGTATTCTTGGATGAGTTAAATACTTTGGAGCACCAACAGTGAAATGAACCTTATTCTGAGAGGTTCTTGAAAGCTGAGGCCCTGAGAACTGATGCATCTGAGATGATCCCTAGGGTTCTCCTAGGCCACAGCTTACTCTATTATCTCTACACACAATGAGATACCATGGGACTTTTTTTTTTTCTTTTGGTACTCATATGGAATACTGTGACTCTCTTAATTTCCAATCTTTCTCTAAGAGAAAAAGATTCATATATTCTGGGCCTGAGGAGACTTCAAGAAACCAACTATACCATTCCTATTTTCTTCTTGGGAAGCAGAATCTAGAATGTAAAGTATATGCAACATATCTGCACATTCTTTAATTTAAATCCAGAGAAAAGTGGAAATTTGCACAGTATTAGTATTTTTCTATTAAAATGAATTTAAAATTATTGCTTATTTGGGGATCTGGTGTCCACTGTTAAGCAATTTTACCTGGTCCTAAAAGACAACAGGTTTGAGAAAATCTCTGTAAAAATCAAGTATTTGAGCCAATACACCAAATACAAGGACGGACCCATATTTTTCTAAGAGATTCTGGATTGAAATTACTCTATGTTATATTTCCCTGTCAATGTTTATTTGTTTTTATATGAAAAATATTGTAACTGTTTGTATATGCATTACTAAATTTCCCCCATTTACTTTTTTGATGACAGCACTAATATGATTATTTTATTGTTCAACAGTATTTATATATTTTATCACTCAAATATTTCCATATTTCCCATTGTGTTTTTTATTTACTCAAAATTTCATTACTTCTATTATAGATGTTCTACAAAAATGTTCTCTTCTTTATGCTTGACAATATTTTTGATCCTGGCTTTTCTTTTTTATGATTATTTATTTATATGTTTTTGTTCTAACACTTTATTAGTTTATTCACTCATTCATTCATTCATTCATTCATTTGATTATGTTAGTCACCAAAGAGTATGATCCTTGGCTTTTCAATCAAGTTGTTACTTACTCTGGTTTGTGGTATCTCATGATTATTTCATACATGTTTACAACTCTTCAGAAGAATGGGACTAATTTACCCTTTCAAATTCTCTCTACTTCATCCCTGTTGCTTTTTCTTTATTCAAATCAGTTGAGCATAAATATTTTTTTTAATTTTATTTATTTATTTGACAGAGAGAGAGAGAAAGAGAGATCACAAGTAGGCAGAGAGGCAGGCAGAGGGGGAAGGGGAAGCAGGCTCCCAACCAAGCAGAGAGCCAGATGTGGGGCTCGATCCCAGGACCCTGAGACCATGACCTGAGCCGAAGGCAAAGGCTTAACCCACTGAGCCACCCAGGCGCCCCGAGCATAAATATTTTTCAATCTCTCAGAATGTGGTAAGAAAATTTTATATTACACTTTTCATTTAAGGAGACTCAAATGTTGTTAATTTCTAATTTTTAACTCTTCAATCATTATTAGTCTTTTCTATAGAATTTATAGGATCTGAAAACTTGTCTAGTGAATGGGATGGGTGAGGGAAAAAAAATAAAGATTTGAGATTTAGTTTAGAAGACTCTGTAAATGTTTGTGACATTTGTCCTGATAGAGGGTATGTGGGAGAATGAGTATGATTAGCTATTATTACTGTTCTCATATTGTAAAAAAAGATATTGAAAGTCATATAAATTAAATTACTAGTCTAGGGTCAATCACAGTTGAAATAAGCCAAGATTCTAATCTTTAACATTAAGACTAGTCTTAAAGCTATCTCTCTCACTTCATGCTATATCATTTCCTAATATTTTATACCCTTTAGGAAGCATAAAGTTCATACATTAGTTTTAAGCCCAACGTGTGTTATCTGATTTATCTTAAACTTTGAGACAAGCATGTGAAAGCATGTCTGCACAGAGGTAGAAAACTGCCTGAGAGCTCTTGAGCCTGCTACCCAACAATGACATGGACCAAGATGAACAATCCATCCCTACAGGCAGGACCTCTGTATTTGCCACATGGACATAGGAAATGAAGAGAAGAAATGGCCAACTTTCCCAGATGGTTCAATGTCTTTTTACGTTCCCATTCATGTTCAGTAGTGTAAGAAAAGATATGGAGTTTAAGCTTAGCCCTCTTAGGACACACCAAGAAATGCATGCCCAAATTCATGTCTTGTATTATTGCCTATATTATCATGTTATTTTCTTGTATAGAGGCCGGGAAATATGCTCAGAATAGTAAAAAATGAAAGTAGTTTTCCTCTTTTGCATAGGCAGAGGAAGAAATACAATGAGAGACACGAGATACTCTACCCTCCCCAACACTGCCCACCTGATGGTCTCAGACTACATAAAAAAGCAATGATAGCTAATGTGTCTGTGGCTTCATGAACATAGAAGCAGAGTTTACCTGATCCGCTCTACTTATCCCTCAAGAGGAAGAAACATACTTCTCTTCGACTCATGATAGTCTGTTAAATCCACTGGGGAAACAAGAAAAGTATGTGTGATAGATTATGGAACCTAAGAGTAAGGAGTCTTGGACCATATATCCTCATGTATTACTGGTGCAACTCAGAAAAGAAGGGGGCTGCTCATTGTCTCTCCTTCAGGGTAGTGGGTAGGACCTAGACGTTGCTAGTTGCCTACTCATAATTCATATATATTGCAAGTAATCATTACACCATTAAATACTCTCCTTAAGCTATAACAAATCAGGCACCAAGCTCTATCATTTCTAATTTATAAATAACTCTGAAAAACATCCTTTTCTCTTTATGTCTTTAGACTATATTAGTTCAGGTGTTTTGACTATGATTTCATTACTGTATTGTTGCTATACCTTACTAAATGTTTTTGCTGTCTTCTGTGTTAAGAATATTTGAGGGGTGCCTGGGTGGCTCAGTGGGTTGAGGCCTCTGCCTTTCACTCGGGTCGTGATCTCAGGGTCCTGGGATTGAGCCCCATGTCAGGCTCTCGGCTTTGCGGGGAGCCTGCTTCCTCCTCTCTCTCTGCCTGCCTCTCTGCCTACTTGTGATCTCTCTCTCGAATAAATAAAATATTTTTTAAAAAGAATATTTGAGAGGTGGGGGATGCCTGTGTGGCTCAGTGGGTTAAGCCTCTGCCTTCAACTTGGGTCATGGTCTGAGGGTCATGGGATCGAGACCCACATCAGGCTCTCTGCTCAGCGAGGAACCTGCTTACCCCTCTGTCTCTGCCTGCATCTCTGTCTACTTGTGATCCCACTCTCTCTGTCAAATAAATAATAAAATCTTAAAAAAAAAGAATATTTGAGAGGTGGGACCTTGGATTTGCTAGAGCCAAGTCTGTTAAATTTTACTTTGTTTTTTGACTGATATTTCCCTAGATGGTGAGAAATTTATGTTTTCCTACAAACTAGGATGAATATTTACATATCTAATGAAGTAAACTATACTTAATTATTTGAAGAAATAACCCAATTTCTTTTATTTATTTACTTTATTTTTATTCCATATAATTAACATACACTATTATATTGGCTTTGGGTGATTAATATAATGATCCAGTAATTCCTAACATTACTCCATGCTCATCACGATAAGTGTATTCTTAATCCCCTTCACCTATTTCACCCATCCCTGCACAGTGACCCCCTCTCTGGTAACCATCAGTTTGTTCCTTGTAAAAGTTAAGAGACTATTTTTTGGCTTGTCTCTTGAAATTACCCATTTTATTGACCAGAGAAGCCAACCAAATTAAATTACTTCTTTAAATCTATATTCATTTTCATGATTCAGAAAGTTTAAAAAATCGATTAACTTTGATTATCTTAAAGCTTTATTAAATTTTTTGTCTTTTTAAAAAATAACATATAATGTGTTATTTGTTTCAGGGGTACAGGTCTGTGATTCATCAGTCTTACACAATTTGCAGCACTCACATACTCTCTCCAATGTCCATCTCCCAACCATCCTATCCCTCCCACATCCTGCCCAGCAAGTTTATATACTGAGATTAAGAGTCTCTTATAGTTTGTCTCCCTCCCAGGTCCCATATTGTTTCACTTTTCCCGCTGTCTGTTCCCACAGCCCCCTGCCCTGCCTCTTAAATTCCTCATATCAGAGAGATCATATGATAGTTCTCTTTCTTAATTGACTTATATGGCTTAGCATAATACCCTTTAGTACCATCCATGTTGTTGCAAATGGCAAGATTTTGGCTTTTTGATGGCTGCATAGTATTCCATTGTGTATATACCATGTCTTCTTTATCCATTCATCTGTTGATGGACATTTCGGCTCTTTCCACAGTTTGGCTATTGTGGGCATTGGTGCTATAAACATTCAGGTAGACATGACCCTTCAGATCACTGTATTTGTATCTTTATGGCAAGATAGTTCAATTGCTGGGTCATGGGGTAGTTCAATTTTCAACTGTTTGAGGAACCTCCATACTGTTTTCCAGAATGGCTGCACCAGCTTGCATTCCTACCAACAGTGTAAGAGGGTTCCCCTTTCTCGCATCTTTGGCAATAATTGTCATTTCCTGACTTGTTAATTTTGGCCATTCTGACTGGTGTGAGGTGATATCTTACTGTGGTTTTGACTTGTATTTCCCTGATGCCAGGTGATGTGGAGCACTTTTTTATGTATCTATTGGCCATTTGGATGTCTTCTTTGCAGGAATATCTGTTCATGTATTCTCCAATTTCTTGATTAGATTATTTGTTCTTTGGGTGTTGAGTTTGATTAGTTCTTTATAGATTTTGGATACTAGCCCTTTATCTGCTATGTCACTTGCAAGTATCTTCTCCCATCCTGTCAGTTGTCTTTTGGTTTGGTTGACTGTTTCCTTTGCTGTGCAAAAGCTTTTTGTCTTGATGAAATCCCAATAGTTCATTTTTGCCCTTTCTTCAATCGCCATTGATGATGTTTCTAGGAAAATTGCTGCAGCTGAGGTCGAAGAGGTTGCTGCCTGTGTCCTCCTCAAGGTTTTTTTTTTAAATTTTTCATTTATTTTCTTAAAATTTATTTTCACTGTTCCAGAATTCATTGTTTATGCACCCCACCCAGTGCTCCATGCAATACATGCCCTCCATAATACCCACCACCAGGCTCACCCAATTTCCCACCCCTCCAAAACCCTCAGATTATTTTTCAGAGTCCACAGTCTCTCATGGTTCATCTCCCCCTCCAATATCCCCCAACTCCCTTCTCCTCTCCATGTCCCCATGTCCTCCATCTTATTTCTTATGGATTTTGATTCCTTTCTCACATTGAGGCCTTTCATCCATTTTGCATTTATTTCTGTGTGTGGTGTAAGGAAATAGTCTAATTTCATTCTTCTGCATGTGGCTGTCCAATTTTCCTAACACTGTTTGTTGAAGAGACTATGTTTTTTCCATTGGACATTCTTTCCTGCTTTGTTGAAGGTTAGCTGACCATAGAGTTGAGGATCCATTTCTGGGCTCTCTATTCTGTTCCATTGATCTATGTGTCTGTTTCTGTGTCAGTACCATACTGTCTTGATGATTACAGGTTTGTAACAGAGCTTGAAGTCTGGAATTGTGATGCCACCAGCTTTGGCTTTCTTTTTCAACATTCCTCTAGCTATTCAGGGTCTTTTCTGGTTCCATATAAATTTTAGGATTATTTGTTCCATTTCATTGAAAAAAATTGATGGTATTTTGATAGGGATTGCATTAAATGTGTAGATTGCTCTAGGTAGCATAGACGTTTTCACAATATTTGTTCTTCTGATCCATGAGCATGGAATATTTTTCCATTACATTGTGTCTTCTTCAATTTCCTTCATGAGTATTCTATAATTTTCTGAGTACAGATTCCTTGCCTCTTTGGTTAGATTTATTCCTAGGTATCTTATGGTTTTTTGGAAATGGGATCAACCCTTAATTTCTCTTTCTTCTGTCTTGCTGTTGATATATAGAAATGCAACTGACTTCTGTGCATTGATTTTATATCCTGACAATTTACTGAATTCCTGTATAGTGTCCTTCCTTATCTCTTATTATAGTCTTTGGCTTAAAATCCAATATATGTGATAGAAGGATTGCCACCCCAGCTTTCTTTTGATGTCCATTAGCATGGTAAATTATTTCTAACCCCTCACTTTAAATCTGGAGGTGTCTTTGGGTCTAAAATGAGTTTCTTGTAGATAGCATACAGATGGGTCTTGTATTTTTTATCCATTCTGATACCCTGGGTCTTTTGATTGGGGCATTTAACCCATTTAAATTCAGGGTACTATTGAGAGATATGAATTTAGTGCCATTGTATTGCCTGTAAGGTGACTGTTACTGTATATTGTCTCTTTTCCTTTCTGATCTGTTACTTTTAGGCTCTCTTTTTGCTTAGAGGACCCCTTTCAATATTTCTTGTAGGGCTGGTTTGGTGTTTGCAAATTCCTTTCATTTTTGTTTGTCCTGGAAGCTTTTTATCTCTCCTATTTTCAGTGACAGCCTACCTGGATATAGTATTTTTGATTGCATTCTTTTCTCATTTAGTGCCCTGATTATATCATGCCTGTCCTTTGTAGCCTGCCAGGTCTCTGTGAATAGGTTTGTTGCCAATCTAATATTTCCATGGCTGTATGTTACAGACCTCTTGTCATGAGCTGCATTCAGCATTTATCTCTTTGTCACTGAGAATTGTAAGTTTTACTTTTAGATGACAGCGTGTTGACCTATTTTTATTGATTTTTGAGGGGAATTCTCTGTGCCTTCTGCATTTTGATGATCATTCCCTTCCCCAAGTTAGGGAAGTTATCTGCTATAATTTCCTTCCATATACATTCTGCCCCCCTTGCTCTTTATTCTTCTTCTGGAATACCAATTATTTTAATATTGTTTCATCTTATGGTATCACTTATCTCATGAATTCTCTGCTCATGGTCTGGGAGTTGTTTATCTCTCTTTTTCTCAGCTTCTTTATTCTCCATTTTTGGTCTTCTGTATCACTAGTTCACTGTTCTGCCGTATTTATCCTAGCAGGAAGAGCCTCCATTTTGGATTATACCTAATTAATAGCTTTTTTTATTTTACCTTGGTTAGATTTTCATTCTTTTATTTCTCCAAAAGGGATCCTCTAGTATCTTCTATGGTTTTTTTCAAGCCCAGGTACCCTCTTTACAATTGTCATTCTGAACTCTAGTTCTGACATCTTACTAAGGTCTTTATTGATTAGGTCCCTGGCTCTCGGTACTGCCTCTTTTTTTTTTTTTTTTTTGAGATGAGTTTTTCTGCCTTGTCATTTTATCCAGAGATGAATAGATAAATGAGAGATCAAAATACTAAAAGGGTAGCAATGACCCCCCAAAAAAGGTATACTAACCAAATTAAAAGACACCTGAAACCAGGGGGAGAAGAAAGGGTAAAAATTTATATATATATATATATATATATATACACACACACATATATATGCATATATTGATGTATATATTAGATATATGTATGTATACATATTAGATATTAGGTATATATATGTATAGAGATATATATGTATATATACTAGATATGTGTATGTATACAAATATATATATATAGACATATTAGATGTATGTACATCTATGTATACATATATATTAGACTGTTGGATAGAACAGATCCACACACTTGATATTGGGTGTTTGGGGTCTGTTAGAAGAAACTACCTCCCAAAATTTTAAAGGAAGAAGAACTTATAAATATTCAAAAGTAAGGGTAAACACAATGAAGAGATGGAATATGACTTTAAAGATGAAGATTTAAAAAGATTCTAAAAAATGAATTGATAAAAAATTGGTTGAAAGAGGAAGAGCCGTACTACAGATGAGCCCGCGCCCGCGCCGCTCAGGGCTATTGTCAACAAGAATGAGTAAACCATTCTCTGAGAGCCCTTAGTCATAAGAAATGAATCAACCATAAAAGAACATTGAGGGAGGAGTCAAGATGGCGGAGAAGTAGCAGGCTGAGACGACATCAGGCAGCAGGAGATCAGCTAGATAGCCTATCAAATCATTCTGAACACCTACGAATCCAACAGGAGATCAAAGGGAAGAAAACCAACATTTCTAGAAACAGAAAATCGACCACATTCTAAAAGGTAGGACCAGCGGAGAAGTGAATCCAACGCGACGGGAAGATAGACCTGAGGGGGAGGGGCCGGCTCCCGGCAAGCGGCGGAGCACAAAATCAGGACTTTTAAAAGTCTGCTCCATGGAGGGACATTGCTCTAGAGGCTAAACTGGGGTGAAGAACACACGGGGACAGTGTGGACTCAGGTCCCGCAGGGTCACAGGATCGGGGGTGTCTGAGTGTCGCAGAGCTCACAGGTATTAGAGCGGGGAAGCCAGCTGCGGAGACAGAGCCAAGGTTTCCTAGAGGCGTGGTCTGTGACACGGGCTGGTGCTCTGTGACACGGGCCAGTGCTCTGGGCGAGGGGTCCCCACAAGATCCGGGGAGACTCTGACCCGGGAGAGCTCAGGGATCTACAGGGTTCAGAGACTCCAGGTGGGACTCTGCCAGAGACAGAGATGCTTGGTCACAGGCTGGGTGAGCTCGGAGCACTCCCAGAAGCCAGTGAGACGGGACTGATTACCCACGATTTTCTCCAAGTGCGGCCGGAGGCTGGGGGGACAGGAGTGACTAAACACTTTTCTCTGAAGGCGCACTGAAGACGGGGGCCCCGAGCTCTCGGCTCCTCCAAGCCAGAGATTGGGAGGCCGCCATTGTCATTCCTGTCCTCCGGGACTCTACAGAAAGCGTTCAGGGAACAAAAGCTCCCGAAAGCGAACCTGAGAGGATTACTTAGCCCGGCCCCTGGTAAGGATGGTGCAGTTCCACCTGGGGCAGAGACACTTGAGAATCACTACAACAGGCCCCTCCCCCAGAAGATCAACAAGAAACCCAGCCAAGACCAAGTTCACTTAAAAAGGAGAACAGTGGATTCTTATCTGGACAAAATGACAAGGCAGAAAAACTCACCACAAAAAAAAAGAACAGGAGGCAGGACCGAAGGCTAGGGACCTAATCAATACAGACATTGGTAATATGTCAGATCTGGAATTCAGGACGACGATTCTCAAGGTTCTAGCCGGGCTCGAAAAAGGCATGGAAGATATTAGAGAAACCCTGTCAGGAGAAATAAAAGCCCTTTCTGGAGAAATAAAAGAACTAAAGTCTAATCAAGTTGAAATAAAAAAAGCTATTCATGAGATGCAATAAAAATGGAGGCTCTTACTGCTAGGATAAATGAGGCAGAAGAAAGAATTAGTGATATAGAAGACCAAATGACAGAGAATAAAGAAGCTGAGCAAAAGAGAGACAAACAACTACTGGGCCACGAGGGGAGAATTTGAGAGATAAGTGATGCCATAAGATGAAACAACATTAGAATAATTGGGATTCCAGAAGAAGAAGAAAGAGAAATAGCAGCAGAAGGTATAGTGGAGAGGATTATTGTAGAGAATTTCTCTAATATAGCAAGGGGAACAAGCATCAAAATCCAGGAGGTGCAGAGAACACCCCTCAAAATCAATGGGAATTGGTCCACACCCCGCCATCTAATAGTAAAATTTACAAGTCTTAGCGACAAAGAGAAAATCCTGAAAGCAGCATGGGACAAGAATTCTGTAACATACAATGGTAAAAATATTAGATTGGCAGCAGACTTATCCACAGAGACCTGGCAGGCCAGGAAGAACTGGCATGATATATTCCGAGCACTAAACGAGAAAAACATGCAGCCAAGAATACTTTATCCAGCTAGGTTATCATTGAAAATAGAAGGAGAGATAAAAAGCTTCCAGGACAAACAAAAACTGAAAGAATTTGTAAACACCAAACCAGCTCTACAGGAAATACTGAAGGGGGTCCTCTAAGCAAAGAGAGACCCTAAAAGCATTATCAGAAAGGAACAGAGACAATATACAGTAACAATCACCTTACAGGCAATACAATGGCACTAAATTCATATCTCTCAATACTTACCCTGAACGTAAATGGGCTAAATGCCCCAATCAAAAGACACAGGATTTCAGAATGCTGCCTACAAGAAACTCATTTTAGACCTGAAGACACCTCCAGATTGAAAGTGAGGGGGTGGAAAACAATTTACCATGCTAATGGACATTAGAAGAAAGCTGAGGTGGCAATCCTTATATCAGATCAATTAGATTTTAAGCCAAAGACTATAATAAGAGATGAGGAAAGACACTATATCATACTCAAAGGGTCTGTCCAACAAGAAGATCTAACAATTTTAAATATCTATGCCCCTAACATGGGAGCAGCCAACTGTATAAACCAATTAATAATAAAATCAAAGAAACACATTGACAAGAATACAATAATAGTAGGAGACTTTAACACACGCCTCACTGAAATGGACAGACCATCCAAGCAAAAGATCAGCAAGGAAATAAAGGTCTTAAATGACACAATGGACCAGATGGACATCACAGATATATTCAGAACATTCCACCCCAAAGCAACAGAATACACATTCTTCTCTAGTGCCCATGGAACATTCTCCAGAATAGATCACATCCTGGGTCATAAATCAGGTCTCAACAGGTATCAAAAGATTGGGATCATTCCCTGCATATTTTCAGACCACAATGCTCTGAAGCTAGAACTCAATCACAAGAGGAAATTTGGAAAGAGCACAAATACATGGAGAATCAACAGCATCCTTCTAAAGAATGAATGGGTCAACCAGGAAATTAAAGAAGAATTGAAAAAAAACATGGAAACAAATGATAATGAAAACACAACAGTCCAAAATCTGTGGGACGCAGCAAAGGCAGTCCTGAGAGGAAAACATAGAGCAATACAAGCCTATCTCAAGAAACAGGAAAGGTCTCAAATACACAACCTAACCCTACACCTAAAGGAGCTCGAGAAAGAACAACAAAGAAAGCCTAAACCCAGCAGGAGAAGAGAAATAATAAAGATTGAAGCAGAAATCAATGAAATAGAAACCAAAAAAACAATAGAACAAATCAATGAAACTAGGAGCTGGTTCTTTGAAAGAATTAGTAAGATTGATAAACCCCTGGCCAGACTTATCCAAAAGAAAAGAGAAAGGACCCAAATAAATAAAATCATGAATGAAAGAGGAGAGATCACAACCAACACCAAAGAAATACGAACAATCATAAGAACATATTATGAGCAACTCTATGCAAACAAATTTGACAATCTGGAAGAAATGGATGCTTTCCTAGAGACATATAAACTGCCAAAACTGAACCAGGAAGAAATAGAAAACCTGAATAGGCCCATAACCAGGAAGGAGATTGAAACAGTCATCAAAAATCTCCAAACAAACAAAAGCCCAGGGCCAGATGGCTTCCCAGGGGAATTCTACCAAACATTTAAAGAAGAATTCATTCCTATTCTCCTGAAACTGTTCCAAAAAATAGAAATGGAAGGAAAACTTCCAAACTCATTTTAGGAGGCCAGCATCACCTTGATCCCCAAACCAGACAAGGATCCCATCAAAAAAGAGAATTACAGACCAATATCCTTGATGAACACAGATGCGAAAATTCTCACCAAAATACTAGCCAATAGGATCCAACAGTACATTAAAAGGATTATTCACCACGACCAAGTGGGATTTATTCCAGAGCAGCAGGGTTGGTTCAACATCCGCAAATCAATCAATGTGATACAATACATTAACAAAAGAAAGAACAAGAACCATATGATACTCTCAATAGATGCTGAAAAAGCATTTGACAAAGTGCAACATCCCTTCCTAATCAAAACTCTTCAAAGTGTAGGGATAGAAGGCACATACCTCAATATTATCAAAGCCATCTATGAAAAACCCACTGCAAGTATCATTCTCAATGGAGAAAAACTGAGAGCTTTTCCGTTAAGGTCAGGAACATGGCAGGGATGTCCGCTATCACCACTGCTATTCAACATAGTACTAGAAGTCCTAGCCTCAGCAATCAGACAACAAAAAGAAATTAAAGGCATCCAAATCGGCAAAGAAGAAGTCAAACTATTGCTCTTTGCAGATGATATGATACTATATGTGGAAAACCCAAGAGGCTCCACTCCAAAACTGCTAGAGCTTGTACAGGAATTCAGTAAAGTGTCAGGATATAACATCAATGCACAGAAATCAGTTGCATTTCTTTACACCAACAACAAGACAGAAGAAAGAGAAATTAAGGAGTCAATCCCATTTACAATTACACCCAAACCCATAAGATACCTAGGAATAAACCTAACGAAAGAGGCAAAGAATCTATACTCAGAGAACTATAAAGTACTCATGAAAGAAATTGAGGAAGACACAAAGAAATGGAAAAATGTTTCATGCTCATGGATTGGAAGAATAAATATTGTGAAAATGTCTATGCTACCTAAAGCTATCTACACATTTAATGCAATACCTATCAAAATCCCATCCAATTTTTTCAAAGAAATTGAACAAATAATCCTAAAATTTATATGGAACCAGAAAAGACCTCGAATAGCCAAAGGAATATTGAAAAAGAAAGCCAAAGTTGGTGGCATCACAATTCCAGACTTCAAGCTCTACTACAAAGCTGTCATCATCGAGACAGTATGGTACTGGCACAAAAACAGACACATAGATCAATGGAACAGAATAGAGAGCCCAGAAATAGACCCTCAACTCTATGGTCAACTAATCTTCGACAAAGCAGGAAAGAATGTCCACTGGAAAAAAGACAGCCTCTACAACAAATGGTGTTGGGAAAATTGGACAGCCACATGCAGGAAAATGAAATTGGACCATTTCCTTACACCACACATGAAAATAGACTCAAAATGGATGAAGGACCTCAACGTGAGAAAGGAATCCATCAAAATCCTTGAGGAGAACACAGGCAGCAACCTCTTTGACCTCAGCTGCAGCAACTTCTTCCTAGGAACAACGCCAAAGGCAAGGGAAACAAGGGAAAAAATGAACTGTTGGGACTTCATCAAGATCAAAAGCTTTTGCCCAGCAAAGGAAACAGTCAACAAAACCAAAAGACAACTGAAAGACTGGGAGAAGATATTTGCAAACGACATATCAGATAAAGGGCTAGTATCCAAAATCTATAAAGAGCTTAGCATACTCAACACCCCAAAAACAAATAATCCAATCAAGAAATGGGAAGAGGACATGAACAGACATTTCTGCAAAGAAGACATCCAGATGGCCAACAGACACATGAAAAAGTACTCCACATCCCTGGGCATCAGGGAAATACAAATCAAAACCACAATGAGATACCACCTCACACCAGTCAGAATGGCTAAAATGAACAAGTCAGGAAATGACAGATGCTGGCAAGGATGTGGAGAAAGGGGAACCCTCCTACACTGTTGGTGGGAATGCAAGCTGGTGCCACCACTCTGGAAAACAGCATGGAGGTTCCTCAAAAAATTGAAAATAGAGCTACCTTATGACCCAGCAGTTGCACTACTGGGTATTTACCCTAAAGGTACAAACGTAGTGATCAAAAGGGGCACGTGTACCCAAATGTTTATAGCAGCAATGTCCACAATAGCCAAGTTATGGAAAGAACCTAGATGTCCATCAACAGATGAATGTATAAAGAAGAGGTGGTATATATATACAATGGAATACTAGGCAGCCATCAAAAGAAATGAAATCTGACCATTTGTGACGACATGGATGGAACTAGAGCATATTATGCTTAGCGAAATAAGTCAACTGGAGAAAGACAACTATCACATGATCTCCCTGATATGAGGAAGTGGAGATGCAACGGGGGTGGGGGTTAAGGTTGTAGGAAAAGAAAAAATGAAACAAGATGGGATCGGGAGGGAGACAAACCAAAAGAGACTCTTAATGTCATAAAACAAACTGAGGGGGGTGTGGGGGGGAGAGGGCTTGGGAGAGGGTGGTGGG
>ML102537.1:22719-85455 GCA_003697995.1 Taxidea taxus jeffersonii | reverse complement strand
TTTTTTTTTTTTTTCATAAAGAACTCTTGTCCTCATTACCTGAACACATGGATAAGATTTTGGACATAATTATGAATTGTGATGACTATGCATAATCTGTCCCCAAAAGGCAGGCAATAAAACACTCTATTTTACTGTGATCTGTGAATGCCAAAGACAACTAGAAAGCAGAATATTTACTTTTAAAATGGTTATAGATTGAGTTACAATAAAAAATTTGAAAACTGTCACCATTTCCTTTGTATATATTGGCATTCTGGGGAGTATTCCTAAGAAATCATAAGAAGAAATATGCTACCTCAGTCCTACCCTGGTAAGAAGTGTTTTTTTTATAATGACATATCAAAAATTTTAAATATATAATCCTAACCTCTAATCATTAGAAAGGATCTTTAAAATCATATAACATAGTTCCATGCTCTATTGAACTTGGAATTATAAATAACTATTAACTCACTGAATTTTTATCTAAAAACAACTAAGAAAACAGTATTTATTGTCAGAGAAACCTTAGCCAGTTCAAAGACCTTAGTGACTTACTGTTTCATCTGAGTATTTCCTGTGATTCTTAGAGGAGTGGTTAACTAGCTGCACAGAGTTATTATCTTGCCACTGTTCATAATGCTTAGGTTGAGGCCACATCAGCAGTTTTACTCTACACTTTTTTTTTTCCAGAGTTTTATACTGCTATAGCCAAACAAAAGGATATTGGGTAAGTAAACGGCTTCCAAAATCGTAGGGAAGAAATCGTGACTCCAGATCCTCATTTCCTCTCTCCAGACATCTAACACAAGAGAGCAAAAGCAGCAGTAAATTACCAACCAAACTTTGGTATTCGATACCAATAAAGGAAGCATAAAATCTGACTGCATATATAGTCCACAAATACAAATCTTCCTTCAGATTTAAAGTTATGAATTATTTGTAGCAACAGCAAAATATTTATCATTGTTGGTTGGATGGATTCAGTCACCAAAGCAAAGCTAATGAAGAATGTCTAAGGTTTGTATTTCATAAGTTCTTCATTGCCGAGTCTTATGTGAGATGCATGTTTTTTTTATGGTATCCTTCATTCCTCTTCCATGGTAAAATGTAGCCATAAGAGAGGTTTTTGCTACCGATAATGCCATGCAGGGAAGGAAAAGAAAACAATATAAATAATCTCCATATTGACCATGGCCATAAGTGCTTTTACCGTATCACAATGATAACTGATAAAACATTCCTCAAATAAAGCAGAAAGCCACCATGCATGTATAATAGTTCAAAGTATATCATGAAGTGGAATAGAAGCAAACACCTTTCTCACCCCAGATAATGATTAATTTGTACCCAAAGGTATAAAACCCATTTTACCAAGTGAAACTATAAGTATTTTTTTTGTATAGGATGAGGCCATTTTCCCACTATGTATCTACAATCTGGCCTGCGATGAAACATTTAAAGTCAAAGGAAGATCAATATAAAGAGAAGAGAAACGTAAAATGAACTAAAACCTCTTATTTATTCTGTCTCTAAAAATGGAAATGCTACATGCCTCCATCATATCAGATATATTAAGCAGAATATGCTCCTACAAAAGACCTTGTACAAAATGCTGCATAAAGAACACCAATGCCAAAATAAGTCACTGGTGCTTAGAAGCTTAAGCCATATACAGTTGATTCTCATTGTTTGAGTAGTTATGCTCTATAGAGTTGCCTGCAATGCTGAATTAGTGAATATTGAATCACTGTCCCTGGGGAAAATACAGGGTTAGATACTTGTGATCCTCCAGTCACAAAGTTTTCATAAACTAATCAATAAAAATTTTTATTTTATGTATGTTTCTGTTTAAAAGACATGTCATTTTTACATACTATCGATCCATTAACATTGAACTCGCAGCCAACAGCACTACAGCTCATGCCTATTAGGAAACTTATCTTACATGTGTAATTTTTCTATAAGGTACCTCAGTCTTTGTGAACATTAGAAAATGAGACTTCACTGACTTCACTTTAAAGTGCCCATTTTATTTATTATTTATTTATTTAAGAGAGAGAGAATGTGAGCAGGGGTGGGGGGGGGAAGAGGGAGAAGAGAGAGAGAGAGAATCCCAAGTAGATTCTGTTGTGTGTAGAGCCCAATCCCCCAACCCTGAAATCATGGCCTGAGCCAAAATCAAGAGTCTGATGCTTAACAAATAGAGCCACCTAGGTACTCCTAAAGTGTCAATTTTAAATATGCAGATCATGTACACTATCCTCTCAGGCTATTTTTTTTAAATAAATACAAATCCAGTTTACTAAAAACAAAAAAATAATTTTACCATATTGCATTTACCCAAAGGATACATAATGATGCAAAGGGGCACATACATACCAATGTTTACAGCAGCAATGTATACAATAAACAAAATAACAAAAGAGCCTAGATGTTTATTGACAGTTGAATAGATAAAGAAGATGTGGCATCTGAATACTACTCAGCCAATAAAAAGAAGGAAATCTTGCCATTTGCAATGATGTGGATGGAACTAGAGGGTATTATAAATAGCCTCTAGTGGGTATTTATGAAATAAGTCAGTCAGAGAAAGACAAATGCCATACGATTTCACACATATGTGGAATTTAAGAAACAAAACAGATGAACATAGGGGACGGGAAGGAAAAATAAAATAAGATGGAAACAGAGAGGGAGACTAACCATAAGAGACTCTTAATTCTAGGAAACAAACTGAGGGTTGCTGGAGGGGAGATGGATGGGGGTTGGGGTAACTAAGTGATGGGCATTAAGGAGGGCATTGATGGCATGAGTACTGGTGTTATATGCCACTGATAAATCATTAAATTCTACCCCTCAAACTAATAACACATTATATGTTAATTAAACTGAATTTAAGTACATTTTTAAAAGAAAATAACAATAATGGTACCATATCCATATACCTCCTATAATGAACTATTACAACTAAGAACTTAATATGCATACACATGTATATATCTTTATAAAAATAAGAATTTGTGGGGCGCCTGGGTGGCTCAGTGGGTTAAAGCCTCTGCCCTCGGCTCAGGTCATGATCTCAGGGTCCTGGGATCGAGCCCCACATTGGGCTCTCTGCTCAGCGGAGAGCCTGCTTCCCTTCCTCTCTCTCTGCAGGCCTCTCTGCCTACTTGTGATCTCTCTCTATCAAATGAATAAATAAAATCTTTAAAAATAGCAATTTGTTTTCTCCCCCGAAAAATCTTTCTCAATATATCTTCTGAGTCAAATCTCCTAATTATAAGGCACGATGGGGGTTGTATAGAATAACTGGAACTACAGTTTGTGCTAGATATGTAATCAGTTAGAAAAGCAAAAGTTTGATTTTGATGAAATTATATTGCTTAGTACTTGGGGATAGGTGAGTGGGGGAACTTTAGATACCTCTTCTACAATTTTGCTTATTTTAGTCAACGCTACCCTAAATAAAATGATGTACTATATAAATAGTAACTTTTTCTCGTCTTTTATAAAGTGATAATGAAAAAATCTTTAGAAAAATGTTGCTAATTTTAAAGTGATCTGAATATGTGTTCTAAGTAAAAATAATGTGTTTCTTATAGAAACATAGTTTCAAGATAAAATCCCTACCTCCTTGCTCCAACTAGATTTCTACCCCTAAAAATAACATATAAAAATTCTGAATAGTTCATGAATTGTCAGAAATTGAGAGAAACTGTGATCGTTTTCAAAGGGAGTGAGCAACCAAAGGTTTCCTTTAGCCAGAAGCATGTGATAAATTAGAAACCATGATGTGATTTTTAAATAAGCTTTTCAAAAATATATTACAATGTGTATCATAGCCTGAGGAAATGATATTTGATGGAACACCCTAAGTACATATTTAAGTCATGAAAGAGAAACAGCTTTTGTCAAGTAAATAAAGCAGCCTCTACCACCTCATGCATCCAATTACCACAAAAGAATAAAAAGGAAATGAGCAAATTAAATAGAAATAATTATACTTTCAGTTGGGAATTTAAGGTCATAGACAGAACTCTATTCTACTTTGAAAGGGAACAACCAGCTGACTTTCTACTGAGAGTGGCTCACATTGAGAGTCAGGGCATCATAATATGGATGAGGCCTTCTAGAGTTTGTTGGATAAAAACCATTACATGAATCCAATCAGGATATTTGGTTTCCATACATAAACTGCACATTTGCTTAGGGCAGGAAGAAGTCACATTATAAAAACAACAAACTAGGCAAGAACAAATGCTTGGTGTTATAAATAATAAGATTAAATCTTAACCAAAATGTATTTCTGATATGTAATATTAGTCTACATTAAATTCAATTTGCATTAAGTAATAAATAACATTCCTTAAACACCAACATCTCTTTATCATTTATATCAATGTCAACAATAAATATCTAGTGCTGTATGAGGGAACCATCTCAAGAATATTCATTTACTTGATGGAAAATCTTGCTGTTTATAAGAAATGACAAGCTAGCTGTCAGGGTAAACTAGCAAATGGGAGGCTTTGGGTATACAAATTATATACTCTGGACTTTTATATGAGAGGATTTTCTGTTCCCAAAATATTTTTGAACTACTATAACTGAGCTTCAAATTTTGCCTCTGGGAATTCATTAGGGTCTCAAGAGATAGTCGTTCTCCAAGAATTGTTCATTAAACTATGAGGAATCTTAGCATAAATATTTGAAAACACAGAGAGGATAACCAGCTAAGACTATCATTCTATGAGAGTGATACAAAACATAAATGCCTGGAGGAGAAGGGGGTAGAGTTTCCCTTAAGGAGTGCATGGGCTTTTAAACTTTGCCTAGAGTTGCCTCAGAAGGATGTGAGCCTTTTTTTTTTCTATATATAGTGGGAAGTTAACTTGATCATATGATCAGTGTTACACCAGGGTATTCTAGGAAGAAGGAAGAAGTGCTTATAGATTTCCAAATTAAATTTTAGGAACAAAATATAATTTCACAAACATGGTTAAATTAAATTGTAACCAGGTCTTATCTTCTCATTTACATTTTAATGTCTCAGGGAACTTTCCCTCTCTACTAATAACTTAGGCTGAAACCATAAGAAATTAGGCACTAGGGCAGAAATGATCTCAATACTTTTATATTCTTCTAGGATTTAAAAGAGCTAGAGGGGTGCCTGGGTGGCTCAGTGGGTTAAAGCCTCTGCCTTTGGCTCAGGTCATGATCTCAGGGTCCTGGGATTGAGCCCCGCATGGGGCTCTCTGCTCAGTGGGGAGCCTGCTTCCTCCCCCTCTCTCTGCCTGCCTCTCTGCCTACTTGTGATCTCTGTCTTTCAAATAAGTAAATAAAATCTTTTAAAAAAATAAAAGAGCTAGAGCTTCTTCTATTCAAGTATAGCAAATTTTATTACTGAAAAATAAAAGTCAAATCTATCTCTGCAAAAATTATTTACTCCTACCTACTCAATGCAAGTCTAGCCTTATCTGTAATGAGAACAAGTATCCATGTACGTAGAAAGTATACTGTGCTATATCACACATTATCTCATTTGATTGTCATAATCATCACTGAGATTGGTTAGGGACATGTTAGCATCCAAGAGAAAACAAGTCTCTAAGAGGGCAAAGGTCATTTAATTTCTATGTAAAAAATATCCAGTACTGGAACTCAAGATTTCTGTCTTTCAGACCCATTTTTTTTCGTCTCATCTAAGCCACCACACTATATTATCCCATTCAGATATTTGTAAAAACAAACAAACAAACAAACAAACTAGACTTTTTTTTTTTTTTTTTAAACACCACTCAATGGAGATTTTTCCATCTTTTCTTATAAGCACCTTTCCTGGCTCTTTCTGCAGCCCCAAGCTATCACTGTTCTAATACCATTTTCCTACTGAGGTGGTGAATCAATCATTATGAATCAAACAATAATAGTAAGGAAAAAAAGATGCAAACCCCATTTAACCTTCAATGAATTCATACCACACTTGATCTGTACCAATCTGAGTCACAAGAAAGATTATAAAAAATAAAAATATATATATACAAATGAAAGATTATAAACAACAAGAAAGGAAAATTATGGTTTAAGAGTCACTCTGGGAGTAGACTAGTTTATCTCCTATAAACTTTCAAGCTATTAAAAATCCTTATTCTATTTAGCTAGTTATGTAAATTCTATTTAACCAACTAAATGACAGGTAGTTGTCTATGGCCACTGAAGATGGGATCAGGAACCTCATCAAGGGCAGTCTAGCTAAAGATATTTACAATCCACTTGTATTTAGACTTGGTCCTTGCCTGGTCCTGGTTATTTGCACTGCATTCCACAAACCCTCCCCAACTCAGTGTTGCACTTGTCCAAATAATAACTCTTCCAAATGCCTGGGAAGATCGTGATTATCTTCTTCCGCAGCACTTGGGCATCCATCTATATGTTTAGTTAACTGCTTCCTCCTTTTTCCAATAATAAAGTTTGTTAGTCAGGTCATAGATCAGAAATGAGTGAGAGTGGTGGGATTACATTATATGTTTAAATAAAAAAGCTTAAAGAAAAAAAAATAATAAAAAAAAGAAAATGAAAATAAAAAAAAAAAAGAAATGAGTGAGGGAGGAGGAGGTGAGGACACTGAGATTTGGAGAGCAGTGAGCCACATCTATATGTAATTCTCTGCTGAAGAAGAGAGATCTGGGGCATTCAAGCAGCTGAAGATTTGGCTTAATTCTGAGCTGCTGGACACATCCAGGTGAGGGAAAGCCCCAGTAATTCAAAGAATGTTGTGATATTTCTTATTGTCAAAAATCAATGTACACACACACAAACACACGCAAATAGTATATGACTATAAACTGCTTGTGTTGTCATAGTATCTGTCTCAAAAGTACATTAACAAAATATTAACTTAATACCAGAAGCACTTGCTTCCACTTAGACTACTTTTGCAATTTCCAGAATTTCTTTTGAAGATGTCACAGTTTGTTCTTTGTTTTACTTTTACTCCACTGACAAGAATGAAAATTCAAAAAGCCTAGTTTTGAGTGATGCAAAAGGAAAATAAAACAAATAGTATCAGCTAAAATAAAATAAAATAGTATCAGAGTCTGTTAATAATATTAAGAAAGAACTCTGCCTTCTTTTCTTTCCTCCCCCCCCCCCCCAACGCCGTCCCCAGAATTTACCACAGCACTGAGTCCTGGACTGGGCACAGATTAAACACTCAAAGAATACTTCATGATAAGAACAACAGTGAAATAATTCTCAGGTATTATGGAGATACTCTTCCTCTACTCTTAGGGTTTTGTTTGTTTGTTTGTTTGTTTGTGTGTTTTTGTTTTTTACTCTGGAAATTGAAGATGTGTCATTCTCTAAAATGTTGAATTGATAAGGCTAAACATGATGCCACAGTAGAGAACTACTTTTAACTTCCCTCCTATTGTGGTCTATGTCAGAATATGACTATACTGGGCAGGATAGAACTGTTCTACATAAACCAAAAATGGCTACCTCTATTAATGAGTGGAATCTTGTACTCTGAGTCATAAAAACAGTTTCTACTGAGCTCTTTCAGAATGCATTAAAGAAGAAACAAGGTACAGTGAAATAACAAATACCTCAATATTGGTGGTGTCCTGACTGCCTTTCTACAGTACGGCTCTGAAAGTCCAGAAGTGTCCACAGTGTCATCAGACAGCAACAGCCAATCAAGTGAATGTACATTTTCTAAGAGGTACTTTGCTGTTGCATATGATACCAACACCTGTCACTATGGCTAGCTCTCTTCTATTTTTTTCAAAGGCAGCAAGTGGTCCTGAATATATACTGATGAAGAATATGTGGGCTAACATTTTACAATTCAGAAAGAATAGCTGTACTATCATCTTAAATGATACTCAGTGTCTTATGGCTTCTTCTAAATGCCATTGGTATTATGCTTCTAAGTGTCCTAGGAGTCAAAGACAAGAAGAAAAACCACCAAATTTTCACAGTAAATGAGCTTACTACAAAAGATTCCTTAGAGACAACTGAATATATGACATGGAGAAGCTAATTATATGTAATCCCAGTATCCCTGTGATCTCTTTTAGAAGCCCTATTACCTTTCGCATTGACAGATTGTGTGTGTGTGTGTGTGTGTGTGTGTGTTCAACTTGACTGCTCTTCTGTCCCATACTCGGGCCTTCATTTTCAGAGAGTAAAAAGTTACTAAAAATTTAGAGTAATATTTCAAATTTCCCTGATACCTAATTAGTGTTTTTATAAAAACATATTAACACACATTTTAAAAGGGCACCAACTTCAGGAATGCCTGTGTGGCTCAGTCATTATGTGTCTGCTTTCAGTTCAGGTCATGATCCCAGGGTCCAGGGATTGAGCCCCACATTAGGTCCCCTGCTCAGGAAGCCCGCTTCTCCTTCTCCCACTCCCCCTGCTTGTGTGTCTGCTCTCTCTCTCTCTCTGTTGTATAAATAAATAAAATCTTTCAAAAAATAAAATAAAATAGCATCAACTTCAACAATCCAATATATTTTATTGTTTTAATTTTACAGGGAAGAAAACTAGGATTCAGATGAATTAGAGAATTTAACCAAGACAACCTATAAGAGCAAACTCACTCCTCACGTCATGTTGCAAATATCTTCAGTATTTGTTTTGTTTGCTTGCTTGTCCCTCTAGGGAAAAAACAATGTATACTCCTCAAAATGAGAGAAATAAGGATGTATGAATTTCTTTTCTTCTTGGCATTCTTAAGAGAGACTCGTTAAAGCAATTCAGACTGTTACAAAGTTGCCAAGAAGGCACAGCATTAAAGAGAAGAGCACTGACATAGAGCATTTTGACCAAACACAATGAATTGCTCATTTTTTATAAGGAGAGCAGATAGCTGTGATAGTACCTCCAACTCAACATCAAGCCCAGGCTTGTAGAAATTTTAACGGATGAGAAAAAGTAATATAATGTGTAGGAAAGCAAAGCATTCATCAAGTTCCCATTGGAAGTAAACATTTTAGAACAACAAAGAACTGTTTTAAGAAGCAGATGATCATTGTAGAACATGGTGAAGTTTGCAAGGTATTAGAAAAGACAATAAAATAGAACTGATGCCCTACCCCACCTCCTCCCCATAGGAGCTTTTTGTTGAGGGCATATGTCTAATTCAAACAAATCCAATACTCCCCACAAACTTTGGTGGAGGACTATTTTGTTAGTACCTTAAGATGAAAGTAAAGGAGAAGACTATGATAACAACATGTTTGAAAGGCTAAGGACCATGCTCACCAAAAAACCAGGCCGGGAATTAACTTATCACCCCCAAATAGCTTGATGAAAAGAAAATGTCACCACCTTCCAAGAAATATATTATACTTCAAATATGATTCCAGCAACAAGATAAAGTGTTCAACTTTATCTTTTCTTTAGTAAGAAGTGTAAAGACTTCTTACTAGCTATTGGGAAAGTGAACTTCATTTAAATGACTTCTAGGTCTTTTTGAAAAGCATAATCTTCAGAAGTATGAATGGCAAAGCCTATACTTCAGTGACATTTAATTACATACATTTGCATACACCCAGAAACAATAACAGGTTTCCAAGAATAATACCAAATCATGAACTATATAGCAAATAACAATCCATCATACATAGTAGGGAGAGTAGTAGGAACTTACAGATCTCTTAACACTTACTATGATTTCTAATTACTTGTTTAGTGTCTACCTTCTCTAAAAAACACTAAACTATGTCCTTGTTGGTTCACTGCTGTAATTTCAGTCGTTGGCATCAAGTCAAACATATGATGGTTATATAATGCCTGACACATAGATGATTACAAAATCAAAATAAAGAAGAGTAAAGCAAGTAAAACAAAACAGAAAAATAAAACAAACAAAAATATTTTAACAGGAGTATCTGTCATTCTGCATAGCACTGTTTGCCTTCATTACATAATTACCCATGAATTTTATACCCAGCAAGTATAGTAATCTATGACATTCTAGGAGTATTGACTGCTTAAAAAAGAGGACAAAATGACATACAGCAGGCTTTGTTTGAATTTGTTGTACTTCTTTATATAAAAAAATATAACGGAATCTTGATATTTTACTTTTTACCTATAAATATCTCAATTTCTGGATTCTTTGGGAAAATAACAAATAATATATCAGGTAATGCTAGTCCTAAAATATAATATGGCAAGAGTCATTTCAACATGAAATTTGGACTTATGCTTTTCTGTAATTTCTCAACAATACTATCTTACCTCCTTCATCTTACTAACTGCCTGACTCTTGGAACTATTTGACTTTAATATCCCTACATATAGATAAGATTAATGAGAGTTCAGAAGCTGATGGTCAGGCTTAATTGGGCAGAAAAAAGTTTGGTAATAAAAATATAATTAATTAGTTATAAATATCCTTGAATTATCTTTGAATAAATATAAAGAAGATATTTCTATTCAAATAAATAAAGAAATTTTGGAAATATGTTATTGGAAACATAGTATGTTTAATCACTATTAAGCTTTGCAAAGAATTTAGTCATAGAGGTATAAAGAAGTACAACAAGGGGCGCCTGGGTGGCTCACTGAGTTAAGCCTCTGCCTTCGGCTCAGGTCATGGTCTTAGGGTCCTGGGATTGAGCCCCACCTTGGGCTCTCTGCTCAGTAGGGAGCCTGCTTCCCCCTCTCTGCCTGCCTCTCTTCCTACTTGTGATCTCTGTCTGTCAAATAAATAAATAAAATCTTAAAAAAAAAGAAGTACAACAAAAGTCTGGTCTTCTTTAGACATTTTCATTTAATATTTAATAGAATTTAAATGTGATGTGTCTATACATCTTTTTATCTATTTAAACTAAAGTAAACAATAGTTCATCCATTTATTCTACCTCCCAGCCCTCACCTGTGAAATCTACTCATCTATTCTCTGCATCTATGAGTCTGGGTTTTTGTTTTGTTCTGTTTTTTTTTGGGAGTTTTTGTTTGTTTTAGATTCCACATTTAAGAGAGATCATATGGTATTTTTTTTTCTGTCTTACTTATTTCACTTAGCAAAATTCCCTTGAGCTTCACTGCTCAGAAACAATTTAGGTTGAAGCAAAGATTTTTTCAATAACGGTCCTGTACAGAGTAATTATATCTCATTTTAATATATACACATATACACAGAAAATGCTATTTCATCTTGTAGCTATGTAAATAGTATGAGAATTCTGAAAAATATAAAGTAGAATAAAGTAAAAGTGTCAAGAGCTTTCTAACTCTTGCTTATGCTACTATTCAATTGAATGATTCCAGTGGTTCAAAAATTGATCTAACACTGATCTTTTTGAAAAGTATTCTGCTCTACCTCTTAACAAGACTTAACCATTTTAACCACTCTCTTGAAATGAGACCTATTAAAGAAATATTGTTAAGGTTTGAAAAAAAAAATTGAAATATAAAATGAAAAAGAAATTAATTATGTCCACACACCCATCATTCTTCTCTTTCTCTCCAATAGTTCTCCATACTATACCCCACCCCCCAACTAGAAGTTAGAGCTACATGAGGGCAAATGAAACAACCTGAGGAGGCAAGGAACCCATATACTAAAAATTTCTAAATACTGCTGAATCACTTCAGAAATATTCACAGGAAGCTTACTTTTCAAGTTTCTTTCCTTTTCTGCTACCTTTGGAGTTTGTATAGGAAAGCGTAAAACTCCAGGAAACTGTCATGGGACAAATACATTATTTTCAATAATCAAGTTAGAAGTAACACATCTTCTTATGACAATTTTTAATGAGTAGTACAATCTGATAATATTCCTCTAGTGTCTATGTGATGCATTCTATCAATATGCCAAATTGAGTTTGACATGTGTTTTATTTGTTTGAGTTATATGTTCATGATAATCCCTTAGCATGTTTGAATCAAAGTATTACCTTTCAGAGAAGTTTTATGATGATAACTATAGATATTTTGAATAAGAAAAGAAAAGAAAATTATCTGTGCTGATAAGTCTGATTAAATACATATTGCAAAATGAATTTAGAAATGACAGGCAGCCCCACAAAACTTGTGGATAAATCCAGTCTGCCCTATAAACCATAATAGGAGATTTAAAATGAGACTGTATTTTATCACCATCACTGCAAACTATGCTGCTTGGCTTGTGATATATACTCCGGTTGTTGTAAAATGTTGTTATTTGATTTATGTTTAACAACTGCTAACATAGAAAAATGGAGAAATGAAAGATAACTTCCACAAAATGATAATTAAATAAAAGAAGAAACAATGATGGAAAGTTAGGATTGTTATTAACTTCAAATTTGCCTTCACTCACAGTTGTATGCAAAGAAGCTAACACGCATTTTAGTAGGATAGATATGAATGGGACTGGAATCTGAAACATTATTGTCTGATAATTTATCTTGCTTTGGCCCACCTCTCTATTCCTATGCTGTTATCAGAAATTAGGACATTATTACCTAATACCTGGGATATTTTAATATCTTTCAATGATCTACTCACATCTACTCACTTCCTGACTCAGTTCATTTCTCACACATTGCTCGACTCAACATCCTGAAACATATTTGTGTTCATGGTTCCTCTCAGCTCAAAAATTCCAGGGACTTCACTTTTCCAAACTTAGAATTAAAACCTGATACAAACCTACTTATTCATCAATATTACCCAATATTCCAAAGACCTCAGTTTTTTTTTTTTATTTTATAATTTATTTGACAGAGAGAGAGAGAGGGAGAGAGAGCAAGCAAGCACAGGCAGACAGAGAGGCAGGCAGAGGCAGAGGGAGAAGCAGGCTCCCTGCCGAGCAAGGAGCCTGATGCGGGACTTGATCCCAGGACGCTGGAATCATGACCTGAGCCGAAGGCAGCCACTTGACCAACTGAGCCACCCAGGCGTCCCAAGACCTCATTTTTTTAGCAAACTAATCACTATAGTTCAATCACACTGGGATGGTTTTCTCGCCATCAAGATATGTGCAAATCCTACCTATCACTTAAAGCCTGTATCAAGTGCCAATTCACCTGTTACCTGTTCCTAGAATTCACATCTGTTCTGGAAGCAAACTTTCCCTCCTGTGAATACAGCTAGAATTCTGCAGGCCATGATTCAATAAGAGTGCTTTCTTCTTAAAATCTATTTAGTCAACAAATATTTATCAAGTAACACCATGGGAGTGTTTATTCACTTGAAACATTTATATATATATATATATATATACACACAAAAAAAACATTTATGTAAAGCATCTAGCAGAATATATCCTTTTATTTATGTACTTAGGCAAGAGCATTTTCCTTCCATCATCTTCCCCTACTTTATGGTCCATGACTGATTTATCATTATAAATTTCCACAGCAGTTAATCTAGTACCTTCTACATAGTGAATACTCAATAAATATTTATTGAACTACAAGATGATTGTTTAGATCTTTCTTCATTTCCTTAAAAACCCTCACATTAATTATACTAAATGTTATTTATTATTCATTTTATGAAAATGTCCATTTCCATGGACATAAGCCTGATTATACTATAATGCACAACTAATAATATGTTTGCTTTCTAAGCTCAAAGAATCATTACAAATGCAATTATTTAATTAGTTTTAACAATAAGAATAAATGTTTTCAAATAAGAAATTAAGAATATTATCTTCCTTTCAAGAGAGAACATATCAAAGTGGGAAGTCTCACAAGTACCTAGTAATAGATACTACCTTTTATTTTACTTAACAAGGCAGCAGATCTCTCATGCTTACCTTCTATAGCCGTGTGTTGTACTAACCAATTAGCCAGGCAAAATGAGGTATATATGTCATCCTAAACTAAGGAGAAGTGGGTGAGGGTTTGGGACTACAAAGGGAAGGAAAGCAATTCATAGGAAGATGAAAAAGAGGAAATGTTTGTTAAACAAATATTTGCAACAGAACAGAACAATGGGACAGGAATTTTAACAAAGAGACTTTGCTAAATTCCTTTGTCTACCATACCTAGTTTATTTTATAATGTAGGTATCTACGGTGATAGCTCCCTTCATGGAGTCGGTTTTGTATCTAAATTATTTTAGGCACTTGGGGAAAGGTCAAAATTTCTTCATAAGTATTTTGGCCTTGATTATTTTCAGCTCAAAATAATCTGCATGCCAGAGTGACACATCTTGGGACAATCATTCTGAACCCCTACACATATAACTATAAATGAATTATAATCAGTAACTCAGCATATAAAATCATTACCTTCAATCATGTATGAAATTGAATGATTAATGAATGACCACTCTTTTTTCTACATAGATTACATATGACAAATCACTATCCAAGTACAATTAATAATGCCAACATACAACAAAGTATACAAGTGTAAAGAAATACATCATTAAAATATTTACAGAAGCCACTGATTTTCTTATGCATAGCTAAAACTGATGCTTTACTTAATTATATTTCACAATTGCCCACCATAAAGCTATCCATTACTCCAGGGCAATGTTGCACAAAAGTTTATGTTCAGGAGAAAGATCTTAAAAGATGAAATGTTGATTAGGTTTGGGGACTGAGTTACTGTATTTTTAGCAAGCTCCTAGGTGATGCCAATGCTGTTAATCATACCATATTTCAAAAACAAGACTCTATAAAATATTTGACTTAAACTTTTCATTCACATGAATTTTGGTATTCCATGTGAATGAAAATTATAACTACAACATAATTTTAAGTTCTATAGCCTTCTACATATGCTGTGTTTATGGATTAAGTCATTCATATTTAAATTGGGATTGAAGGTGAGAGCCAACATTGAACTTAGTGAAGCTGGTGTCTTGGTGATTGATGTATTCATTCAGTCTAATTCTCTGCAGATTCATCCAAGGTGTGTGTTGCTAGACAATTATTTTTCATTGCTGAATGGTATTCTATGGTATGTATAAGCCACAGTTTATTTACTATTCAGCTGTTGAAATTCATCTGAGCTGATTATAATTTTAGGTGCAAAGCTACTAAATGAATTGATGATATCCTCCTAAGACTGAGGACAAAGCAAGGATGCTCTCACTAATCTTATTCTACATAGTAATGGGACTTCCAGCCACAGAAATAAGACTAAATAAATAAATACAGGTCATGGTAAAAGAAAAAACAAAACAAAACAAAATTCTCTATTTGAAGATGGCATGATTATCTATATAGAAAACATTTTTAAAAAGTAGTGAGTTCAACTGAATTGCAAGATGTAAGGAACATAGCAAAATCAATAACATTTATTTTAAAAAAGATTTTATTTATTCATTTACTTACTTACTTATTTATTTGAAAGACAGCAATAGAAAGCAAGAGATAGCAATAGAAAGAGCTAGAGAGCACAAGTTGGGAGGAGAGGGAGAAGCAGGCTCCCTGCTCAAGTTACATCTCAAGACCCCAAGTTCATGACCTGAGCGAAGGCAGAAGCTTAATGACTGAGCCACCCAGGCTCCCCCAATCATATTTATATACACTGATAATAAACATGCAGAAGTTGAAGTCAAATACAAAATGTTATTTATAACCACAGAAAAGAAAATACTTAAGCATATACTTAGCAGGACATGTACGTGTGAATTATAAAATCTTAATAGAAGAAATAAAAAAGACCTAAGTAAAAGGAGAGTAAACCTTGTCTATGCATGGAAAGATTCAATGTAAGAAAAACATCAGTTCTTTCCAGATTTACTACAGATTTAATACAATACCTACCAAAACCACAAAATATTTCTGTATACATTTATAAACTTAATTTACAATTACACAGAAAGGCATGGCATCTGCTATAGTTAAAAAAAAGAAAGTGGAAAGAATCAGTCTACATGAAATTAAAGTTTATTTTATATTTATAGTAATTGAGATAATAAAGTATTGGTAAAGGGTTAGGTACATAGATCAATAAAAAATAACAACACACAACAACAAAATAACAAACACACAAAACAATAACACACACAAAAATAACAAAACACAACAATACACATAGACCAATAAAAAATAACAACACACAAAAAAAGACTCACACAAATATACTCAGCTGATTTTTTTATGAAGAAGCAAAAGTAATTTAAAGAAAGGAGGATAGCCTTTTCAACAAATAGTATTAGAACAATTGGACATTCACAGATAAGCAACAAAAATAAATAAAACCTTCAACCTAAACCTCACATCTTATACAAAAATGTACTCAAAATGGGTTATTAAGATAAATACAAAATGTAAAACTCTAGAACCTTTGGGGACAAAAGTAGATGATAAATCACTGGCATCTATAACAAGAGTTCTTGAATTTGACATCAAATGCACAATCCATAAAATGAAAATCTGATAAATTATACTTCATGAAAATTATAAAGTTTTGCTCTATGGAAATCCATGTAAGGTAGATAAAATACTGGAAGAAAATACTTGCAAGTTACAAATCTGACAAAGAATCAGAATCTAGAATATATAAAGAATTCTCAAAACTGTACAGCTAAAAAATAATCCAATTAGAAAATCAGCAAATGACAAGAATAGACATTTCACTAAAGAGGTTATACAGATGGCAGGTAAGCAGATAAAAACGTGTTCAACATCATTAGCCATTTGGGATGGCTAATGCAAATTAACACCACAGAGGATATCACCACACACTGATCAGAATGGCCAAAGAAAAAGTAATGACAATACCAAATGTTGGCTAGAATGTGGAAAAACTGGATCATTCATATGCTGTCAGTAGGAATATAAAATATTAAAACTTGGAAATTTTATATTGTGGAAAACAGTTTGGCAGTTTCTGAGGATACTAAACATGTAATTACTACATGATCCAGCAACTGCATTCTTGGACATTTATCCCAGAAAAATCAAAGCTTATGTTCACACAAAAATGTATACATGAATTATTTTAGTAGCTTTGCACCTAAAATTATAATCAGCTCAGATGAATTTCAACAGCTGAATAGTAAATAAACTGTGGCTTATACATACCATAGAATACCATTCAGCAATGAAAAATAATTGTCTAGCAACATACACCTTGGATGAATCTGCAGAGAATTAGACTACATCATTCACCAAGACACCAGCTTCACTAAGTTCAATGTTGGCTCTCACCTTCAATCCCAGTTTAAATATGAATGACTTAATCCATAAACACAGCATATGTAGAAGGCTATAGAACTTAAAATTATGTTGTAGTTATAATTTTCATTCACATGGAATACTAAAATTCATGTGAATGAAAAGTTTAAGTCAAATATTTTATAGAGTCTTGTTTTTGAAATATGGTATGATTAACTGCATTGGCATCACCTAAGAGCTTGCTAAAAATACAGTAACTCAGTCCCCAAACCTAATCAACATTTCATCTTTTAAGATCTTTCTCCTGAACATAAACTTTTGTGCAACATTGCCTTGGAGTAATGGATAGCTTTATGGTGGGTAATTGTGAAATATAATTAAAAATCTTTTCTATGCACTGTGGTTTCCTTTGTATATGGGAACTGAGCTACCATATAAATGCCATATTCTTGCACATCAAAGGACACACTATAATTCATATATTTGGCATAGGGTTAATATCCAAGATAAATAACACCTACAACTCAACAACAAAAAATTTCAAGTAACCTGATTAAAAAACAGTCAAAGAACTTGATTGACATTTCTCTACAGATGATTTACAAATGGCCAATAAGCACATGAAAAGATTATCAACATCGTTAATCATTAGGGAAATCAAAACCACAATGAAATATTATCCCATTCCCATTAGGATAGTTACTATTGGAAGGAAGGAAGGGAAGGAGGGAAGGAGGGAGGAAGAAGAGAGAGCAAGGGAGGTAGGGAAAGGAGGGAGAAAAGAAAACTACAAGTGTTGGCACGGATGTGAAGAATCTGGAATACTTGTGTACTGTTGGTGGGATTATTAAATGTTGCAACAGCTATGGAAAACAATATGGAGATTCTTCAAAGACTTAAAAATAGAGATATCATGTGATTAAGCAATTCCATCTCTGGTAAACATCCAGTAGAATTCAAAACAAAATCTCAAAGAGATATTTGTTTTCCTGTCTTCACTGCAGCATTATTCACAATAGCCAATATATAAAAACAACCTAACTAAAGAAAATATAGTATATACCATATTTTCTTTAGTTATATATATATATATATATATATATATATATATATATATAAATACATACATGTATATATATAATGGAAAATTACTGAGCCTTAAAAAAGAAGGAAATCCTGTCATATGTGACAGTGTAAATTAACTGAAGAACATAATGCTTAGTGAAATAAGCCAGTCACAAAAGAACGTGTACTGCATGATTCGAGTTATATAAGGTACTTAAAATAGTCAGATTCATAGAAACATAGTAGAATGGTGGCTTCCAGGGGCTATGGAAGGGGGAGAAATGGGAGTTTCTACTTAATAAATATTAAGTTTCAATTATGCAAGATAAAAGAGCTCTGAGGGTTTGTTTCATAATAACAATAAAATGAATACACTTAACACTAATGAACCATACAGTTAAAACTGGTTAAGATGGTAAATTTTGTTGTTTTTTAACACACACACACACACACACACACACACACACACACTGCCAAAACCATCTCAGAATAATTTTGCATAGCATTTGTTGTGCTAAAAAAAAAATAAAAACAGAGAAAAAAGAAAAATAAATTAAATTACCCTCCAAAATCTGACCCCAACCAAACTTGCCTATTTATCTCCCAATATTTAGGTGTTAATATTTCATTTTAGCCAATATTGTATACATTAATATACAATACCGAATCCCTTTATCTTAATAAACAGGACGACTTACCACTTGACTATATCTTTTCATTGCCTCCATCATGACACTTCTCTTACCATAGTATATTGTACATCATTGTGTCTGAATTATTAATCTTATTAATCACTATATGTGCAGCATTTAACTCAAAATTTGGAATCTACTAGGTTGTCAATGCTCCATTTGAAATACACACACACACACACACACACACACACACACACTCCACATTATTTAGCCAACAAAATTTATTTTTTTAACAGCTCAGTTGAATCTGATCTTCCTGAACAATTTTGGATCATAATTGTTTCTCATTTCTCCAAACATACTATTATTGTGACATTAATTTCAAGCTGATATTACTATTTATTTACTTCTATACAATTTCTCTTTTAAAAAATGGTAAGAAAATATTCTTTTTTAATTTAATGGAAATATTTATTTTTTTTTCAGTGTTCCAAAATTTGTTATTTATGCACCACACCCAGTGCTCCATGCAAATCATGCCCTCCTTAATACCCACCTCCAGGCTCACCCAAACCCCAACCCTCCTCCCCACCAAAACCTTCAGTTTGTTTCATTGTCCACAGTCTCTCATGTTTGGTCTCCCTCTTCGATTTCCTAACTCACTTCTCTCTATCTCCCAATGTCCTCTGTGTTATTCCTTATGCTCCACAATTAAGGGAAACTATGATTATTGACACTCTCTGCTTGATTTATTTCACTCAGCATAATCTCTTCTAGTCCCATCCATGTTGATACAAAAGCTGGGTATTCATCCTTTCTGATGGAGGCATAATACTCCATTGTATATATGGACCATATCTTCTTTATCGATTGGTCCGTTGAAGGGCTTCTTGGTGACTGTGGCCATTGCTGCTATGAACATTGGGGTGCAGATGGCCCTTCTTTTCACTACATCTGTATCTCTGGGGTAAATACCCAGTAGTGCAATTGCAGGGTCACAGGGTAGCTTTTTAATTTCTTAAGGAATCTCCACACTGTTTTACAAAGTGGCTGCACCAACTTGCATTCCCAGCAACTATTCCTCTTTCTCCACATCCTCTCCAACACTTGTTGTTTACTGTCTTGTTGATTTTGGCTATTCTTATTGGTGTAAGGTGGTATCTCAATGTGGTTTTGATTTTAATCTCCCTGATGACTAATGATGATGAACATTTTTCCATGTGTCTGTATAAGTCTTTGTTTTCCTGGGTCTTAATAAATACTATGAGCCAATTAATTTTTTATATATGGTGAACTATAATGATTTTGATTTAGAATTAAGATGTTTAGTTTAGTTTTAATTGGTTAATTATTTGACTGTTGAAGAAATCTTTCTGATTTTTGTCTCTGTGATGTATCAATTTCCTAATTTTTTTAATATTTTGAAATAAACCTATTGAAATGGTCTATTTATGGGTTCACTGAAACCCTGCTCTAGTTCAGAGCTCAGAGTATTATGGCAATTATATTTCTGTTAGGCTTTTATAAAGTTAAGAAGCACTGTTCAGAAATACAATTTTCCAAATAACTCCTGATGCTCTGGTCCTTGGTAGTGGACTATTTTCCCAGAAAAAATCCCAAGTAAGGTATTATTTTCAGGAAAACAAATAAAACAACATGAAAATTTATTGTCCTTCAGTCCCAAAAGCATAAAATATTTACTCAATGAAATGGAAAAACTGGAAAAACTGGAATTAAAACATCCAAAACATTGGGGTGAAATATTCAAGTTAAAAAAGTTCAATAGTGTAATACCATTTATATGAGGACAGGGCTTGGATGGATAAACTAAACTTATAGCTTTACCCTTTTCCTATTTTTGCATGGTTAATTCTTGTCAATATTGAATTATGTAGGCTATTGTGTTTAATTAATCTGAGGATAAGCTCATCATTGTTTCCATAAATAAAACCAGTTAGAATGATGATTTTTCTGACATGAGTTTAATATATGCTGAATTTAGTAACATTTCCATAAGTAGTTTTTAAAAATCACTAATAGGTGGGGGAAGATGGCGGAGAAGTAGCAGGCTGAGACGACATCAGGTAGCAAGAGATCAGCTAGATAGCCTATCAAACCATTCTGAACACCTACGAATCCAACAGGAGATCAAAGAGAAGAAGAACAACAATTCTAGAAACAGAAAATTGACCACTTTCTAAAAGGTAGGACCAGCAGGGAAGTGAATCCAACACGACGGGAAGATAGACCCCAGGGGGAGGGGCCGGCTCCCGGCAAGCAGCGGAACAAAAGAGCACAAAATCAGGACTTTTAAAAGTCTGCTCCATGGAGCGACATCGCAACAGAGGCTAAACTGGGGTGAAAACCTAGTGGGGACAGCGTGGACTCAGGTCCCGCGGGGTCACAGAAGGATCGGGGGGTCTGAGTGTCACAGAGCTCACAGGTATTAGAGCGGGGAAGCCAGCTGCAGAGACAGAGCCAAGGAGTGAGCTCTCAACTCGGAGTTACCATGAACCGTAATCTGTAACACGGGCTGGTGCTCTGTGCATAGGGTCCCCCAAAATCTGGGGGACTCCGACCTGGGAGAGCCCAGAGATCTGCGGGGTTTGGAGACTCCAGGTGGGACACTGTGCCAGAGACAGAGACACTTGGTCACAGGCTGAGTGACCTCGGAGCACAGCCAGAGGCCAGTGAAACGGGCCTGATTCATACATTTCTCTCCAAGCAAGGCTGGAGGCTGGGGAGAGGGGAGTGATTAAGCGCTTTTCTCTGAAGGTGCACTGAAGAGTGGGGCCCCGAGCTCTCAGCTCCTCCAAAGATTGGGAGGCCGCCATTCTCGTTCCCGTCCTCTGGAACTCTACGGAAGGCCTTCAGGGAACAAAAACCCCAGAAAGCGAAACTGAGAGGATTACTTAGCCCGGCCCCTGGGAAGGGCAGTGCAATTCCACCTGGGGCAGAGACACTTGAAAATCACTACAACAGGCCCCTCCCCCAGAAGATCAACAAGAAATCCAGCCAAGACCAAGTTCACTTAACAAGGAGAACAGCGGAATTCCAGAGGAGGAGAAAGCAAAGCATGGAATTCTTGGCTTTCTCCCCATGAATCTTTAGTCTTGCAAAGTTAATTAATTTTTTTTAATTTTTTTTCTCTTCTGCTAATTTTTTTAAAATTTTACCCTATCCTCTTTTAACATTTTTTTAACTAGTTTATCTTAATAACTTTCTTAAAAAAATCTTTTTTGAACCTCTATTATCGTATCCATATTTTATCATTCACTGTAGCTAACTTTATTCTTTGTATACACATAGGTTTTTTTTTTTCTTCTTAAAAATTTGGGGTACAACTTCTAATAGATCAAAATACACCCCAAAACTAGTACCAGGCTTGATCTAGTCTCCAGCCCAAGGAAGTTCTCTCCACTTTTTTTTTTTTTTTTTTTTTTATTCTCCCTACCAACTTACCTTATCAACTCCTTTGTTGGAAAAAAAAAAAAAAAAGTTTTTTTTCTTTAATCTTTATAGTCATATTCCATCCCTTCATTGTGTTTACCCTTATATATGTTTTACATTCTTTAAAATTTTGGGAGGTGATTTCTTCTAAGAGACCAAAATACTCCCAAAATTAAGTGGGTAACCCTGTTCTAGTCACCAGTCTAACACACATATATATATTTTTACTTTTTTTATATATTTTTTTCCTTTATTTGTGTTCTCTTTTTTTTTCTTTTTTAATTTTTTTTTCTTTTCTTAACTTGATTTTACCCCCTTTCTCTCCCCACCCCCCCACGATTTGGGGTCTCTTCTGATTTGGTTAAAGCACATCATCCTGGGGACTTTGCCACCCTGTTAGTATTACATTTGCTCCTTCATGTATTCTAATCTGGACAAAATGACAAGGCAGAAAAACTCACCACAAAAAAAAAAAAAAAAAAAAGAACAGGAGGCAGTACTGAAGGCTAGGGACCTAATCAATACAGACATTGGTAATATGTCAGATCTGGAATTCAGGACAACGATTCTCAAGGTTCTAGCCGGGCTCGAAAAAGGCATGGAAGATATTAGAGAAACCCTGTCCGAGATATAAAAGCCCTTTCTGGAGAAATAAAAGAACTAAAATCTAATCAAGTTGAAATAAAAAAAAAAACTATTAATGAGGTGCAATAAAAAATGGAGGCTCTTATGGCTAGGATAAATGAGGCAGAAGAAAGAATTAGTGATATAGAAGACCAAATGACAGAGAATAAAGAAGCTGAGCAAAAGAGAGACAAACAACTACTGGACCACAAGGGGAGAATTTGAGAGATAAGTGATAGCATAAAACGAAACAACATTAGAATAATTGGGATTCCAGAAGAAGAAGAAAGAGAAAGAGGAGCAGAAGGTATACTGGAGAGAATTATTGTAGAGAATTTCCCTAATATAGCAAGGGGAACAAGCATCAAAATCCAGGAGGTGCAGAGAACACCCCTCAAAATCAATAGGAATCGGTCCACACCCCAGCATCTAATAGTAAAATTTGCAAGTCTTAGCGACAAAGAGAAAATCCTGAAGGGACAAGAAGTCTGTAACATACAATGGTAAAAATATTAGATTGGCAGCAGACTTATCCACAGAGACCTGGCAGCCAGAAAGAACTGACATGACATATTCAGAGCACTAAACAAGAAAAACATGCAGCCAAGAATACTTTATCCAGCTAGGTTATCATTGAAAATAGAAGGAGAGATAAATAGCTTCCAGGACAAACAAAAACTGAAAGAATTTGTAAACACCAAACCAGGTCTACAGGAAATATTGAGAGGGGTCCTCTAAGCAAAGAGAGACCCTAAAAGTATTATCAGGAAGGAACAGAGACAATATACAGTACCAATCACCTTACAGGCAATACAATGGCACTAAATTCATATCTCTCGATAGTTATCCTGAACGTAAATGGGCTAAATGCCCCAATCAAAAGACACAGGGTTTCAGAATGGATAAAAAAACAAAACCCATCCATATGCTGCCTACAAGAAACTCATTTTAGACCTGAAGACACCTCCAGATTGAAAGTGAGGGGGTGGAAAACAATTTACCATGCTAATGGACATCAGAAGAAAGCCGGGGTGGCAATCCTTATATCAGGTGAATTAGATTTTAAGCCAAAGACTATAATAAGAGATGAGGAAGGACACTATATCATACTCAAAGGGTCTGTCCAACAAGAAGACCTAACAATTTTAAATATCTATGCCCCTAACATGGGAGCAACCAACTATATAAACCAATTAATAACAAAATCAAAGAAACACATTGACAAGAATACAATAATGGTAGGGGACTTTAACATGCCCCTCACTGAAATGGACAGATCATCCAAGCAAAAGATCAACAAGGAAATAAAGATCTTAAATGACACACTGGACCGGATGGACATCACAGATATATTCAGAACATTCCACCCCAAAGCAACAGAATACACATTCTTCTCCAGTGCCCATGGAACATTCTCCAGAATAGATCACATCCTGGGTCATAAATCAGGTCTCAACAGGTATCAAAAGATTGGGATCATTCCCTGCATATTTTCAGACCACAATGCCCTGAAGCTAGAACTCAATCACAAGAGGAAATTTGGAAAGAGCACAAATACATGGAGACTCAACAGCATCCTTCTAAAGAATGAATGGGTCAACCAAGAAATTAAAGAATTGGAAAAAAATCATGGAAACAAATGATAATGAAACACAACGGTCCAAAATCTGTGGGATACAGCAAAGGCAATCCTGAGAGGAAAAAATATAGCGATACAAACCTTTCTCAAGAAACAGGAAAGGTCTCAAATACACAACCTAACCCTGAGCTCAAGAAAGAACAACAAAGAAAGCCTAAACCCAGCAGGATGTGGAGAAAGGGGAACCCTCCTATACTGTTGGTGGAAATGCAAGCTGGTGCAACCACTCTGGAAAACAGCATGGAGGTTCCTCAAAATATTGAAAATAGAGCTACCTTATGACTCAGCAATTGCACTACTGGGTATTTACCCTAAGGATACAAACATAGTGATCTGAAGGGGCACGTGTACCCGAATGTTTATAGCAGCAATGTCCACAATAGCCAAGTTATGGAAAGAACCTAGAAGTCCATCAACAGATGAATGGATAAAGAAGATGTGGTATATATATATATATATACATACACACACACACACACACACACACACACACACACACACACACAATGGAATACTATGCAGCCATCAAAAGAAATGAAATCTTACCATTTGCGACGACATGGATGGAACTAGAGGGTATTATGCTTAGCAAAATAAGTCAATCAGAGAAGGACAACTATCATATGATCTCCCTGATATGAGGAAGTGGAGATGCAACGGGGGTGGGGGATAAGGGGGTAGGAAAAGAATAAATGAAACAAGATGGGATTGGGAGGAAGACAAACCAAAAGGGACTCTTAATGTCATAAAACAAACTGAGGGGGGTGGGGGGGAGGGGGGTTGGGAGAGGGTGGTGTGGTTACATTATATGTTTAAATTAAAAAAAAAATTAATTAAAAAAATCACTAATAAAAATTGTAAAATATTTTGAGTTACTCTTTGAACGATGAGCAAATATTTGTTTGAATCATGAGAAAGTATATTAATAAAGCATGAAATTTGTTATTCACTGTGTAAAGTCAGATTTCCATGTTTTCATAACTGAAATCATCACCATCAGCAGTAGCATCTCATTTTATCACCTTCATACTTTCTATTCAAAGTATGGCCTTTGAACTAGTGACAGTAATAATACTTGGAAGCTTTTAAAAATTTTTAACTTCAAGTCCTATCATGGTTATTAAAGTGCAAACCAAATGTCCTGGTTACATGGTGTTCTGTAGTTAATAATCAGTTTCTAATAATTCCCAATAGCAAAACAAGAGGTATTATCAAGGAATTACATTTAATTGCAAAAGAAGACATGCATTTCCTTCAATATCCTAAGATATCCTGCTGCAATTCTCATTCATACAACAAAATACATACTATTCCAGTGGAAGAAAATGAAGAAGCATAACAGAAACCTCCATACACGATTTTGACTCATAAAGCACAGCATTTTGACTCATAAAGCACCAGTGTTCTGGAATCTGGACAATTTCAATTGTTCTCATTCTTGAGCAAGAGCTAGGAATTAGCGGGTAGGGCAAGTAGGTAAAGGGATCTCTAAGAAACTCCTTCCTTATACATTTGCATACAATATTACATATTGAGAGAAAGATTGCATAGGCCATTTACAAAGTTCATTAGGTACTTTTTTGTTTTTATTAAATATGTTCATGATAATGACTTTTTTTTACAGTGTCACCAATACAATGAAATATTTGAGAAGATATGTTAGGACAGCAATAAAATTGTAGATACATATACATTGAATACTATTTATTCATCCTTAAAAATGTCCATAAAAAATTCAGTTTCTGTTTTCAAAGCAGTATCTGTGTCATAAAAAGCAATCCACATGACTACTAGACATTTCTCCAGTTAAAATTACATTGTAAAAAACTAGTTAGGTATTTTATAAAAGGCAACAAGATTAAATCAGAAAGCTAATAAGAACCCTCTTGAGAGGAACAACTAAGTTGAAAAAGAAATTAAAACTCATAAACTAAATAATTCCCTATGATGCATTTCAGAATTTAGAAAAAGGTAAGCAAAAAAAAAAAAAAAAGGGGGGGTGATAAGCAATGCTTTTATATCACCTGGTATGCTTTTAAATACTAGGGTAATAATGATATATTATTTGCTTGAGTACATAATTGTACTCAATTAATTGTACTCAATAAATTGATATATTATTTGTTTAAGTATAAATATAATTTTAGAAATATGGTAATGCTTTAAAATTAGACTCCACTTGCTTTACTCCCATGTTTTGTGTCTAGAATATGTAGTCTAAATTTGAATAGATATCCTCAAGAGTAAGACCACCTTTTTTTTTTTTTTAAGATTTTATTGTCCTAAGTAATCTCTATACTCAACATGGGGTGAACATGGGGTGATCAAGAGTCACATGCTCTGTGGACTGAGCCAGCCAGACACCCATCGCAAGACTCCCTTTCTTAAATGTTTGCCATAACATTAAAAAAAAAAAAAGCTTCAATAAGTTATAAAAACTATTAATTATAAACTATTGAATAGTTGATGGGTAAGAAATCTTTGGTTTTACACCTTATTGTAACTCATTTTATCCATATCAAAAGCTTCAAATGAGTATTTGCTTATTTACAAAGATTTAAACCAATAGCTCTCAGAGAAAAACATTTGTTTTACACTACAGCCATATTTAATATTTTTTTAAGATTTTATTTATTTACTTGACAGATCACAAGCAGGCAGAGAGGCAGACAGAGAGAGAGAGGAGGAAGCAGGCTCCCCGCTGAGCAGAGAGCCTGATGTGGGGCTTGATCCCAGAGCCCTGGGATCACTAACCGAGCCGAAGGCAGAGGCTTTAACCCACTGAGCCACCCAGGTGCCCCCCATCTTTAATCTTAATGTTATTTAGTTGACTTAGCTCAAATCATAATAATGATTAGATTCTTTAAAAGTCTGAATGCACCAGCATTAAAAAAAAAAAAATCCTCCAAATCTTCTGTAACTGGAAAGAGAAGATCAGTGGCCACCATTGAAAGAAAGGCATAGCAGATTGCAACATTAGAGAAAAACACATTTTATGCAAGGGATTACAATAGTTTAAAGAGAGAGAAATGCATGGTTATCGTATACAGAATGGTAGAATTCAATGGAAAATATTTTAAAAAAGGATCAACAGTAACTCTTTGGTTTAGGGAGAAAATACAATACAGTCAAGGGGTGATGTCAAAGATAAAACATAACCAAAAGTGATTAACTAGGACTTTCTTGCCTTTGCCGCATGAGAGCCTTTGGCAAAGAATAAGCTGTGCAGCTGACAGCAGGCTGGATATAAAGGGATTAAAGCTCAGACAAGAAAAGAACCGTACTCAGTGTTTCTTATATTTAAGACATGTAGGTGAGTACACAGAAATGAAGAGGTTTAGTATCAAAGAAGATATCCAAATGGCTAATAAACACATGACAGTGTGCTCAACAGTACTAATCACAGGAATGCAAAATGCAACCATGAGATATTACTTCATAAAAAAAAAAAAACACAAAAAACAGAAAGGATTAATGAAAAAGAAAATACAAAACGTTGGTGTGCCAAGGTAGCTCAGTCAGTTTAGAAGTCCAACTCTTGGTTTCAGCTCAAGTCATGATTTCATGGTCATGGGATCCAGCCCTAATTCAGTCTCCGTGGTCATCAGGGAGTCTGCCCCTCCCCCACCTCTCTTAAATAAATAAATAAATAAAATATTGAAAAAAGGAGGCACCTTGGTGGCTCAGTCTGTTAAGCATCTGCCTTTGGCTCAGGTCATGATCCCAGAGTCCTGGGATCAAGACTAGTGTTGGGCTCCCTGCTCAGGGGAGGTCCTACTTCTTTCTCTCCTTCTGCCTCTTCCCACCCCCTTGTGTTCTATCTCAAATAAATAAAATATTTTTAAAAATCTAAAAAAAAAAGAAAATACAAAATATTGATGAAGTTTTAGATCTCATAGAATGTTTTTGTTTTTTTTTTAAGATTTTATTTATTTATTTGTCAGAGAGAGCGAGAGCGTGAGCACAGGCAGACAGAGAGGCAGGCAGAGGCAGAGGGAGAAGCAGGCTCCCCGCTGAGCAAGGAGCCCGATGTGGGACTCGATCCCAGGACGCTGGGATCATGACCTGAGCCGAAGGCAGCTGCTTAACCAACTGAGCCACCCAGGCGTCCCATAGATCTCATAGAATGTTTATACATGGGTAAAAGAAATGTGTATTTGTACGATAACTTTAGAAAAAGTCATCACTAAATCTAGACATATACACATGCTTTGCTCAGCAAATCCCTTCTGAGGAATATACTTGTCTTTGTTTACTAAGTGAGGTTATCCAAAGTACCACAGACTAGACTTAAATCTCTCTCTCTCTCTCTCTCTCTCTCACACACACACACACACACACACACTCACAATTTTTTCCCCCCACAGTGGTAAAGGCCAGAAGTCCAAGGCAGATGTTTTGGTAGAGTTGATTTCTTCTGAAAGTCATGAGAAAGGATCTGTCAGTGCGATCTCCCTATGTCTTCACTTTGTATTTCTTCTGTCTTTTTCTGTCCAGATTCCTCCTTCTTATGAAGACACCAGTTATACTGAACTAAGACTTACTTGTATGTCTTCATGTTAACCTAGTTACCACAAAGATCCTATCTCCAAATAGTCACATTCTAAGGTACTAAGGGCTAGGACTTCAGTACATGAATTTTGGGGGAGAGGAGACATGTGTAGGCCGTATTTCTCAACAGAAATACCTATATGTCTTTATAAAAAATTCTGCACAATGATATTTATTGTAGTACTAATCATAATATCTCCAAAATATCATCTACCCAAATGAACATAAACAAAATAAGTAAATAAATTTTGAAATTTTTATACCATAAGGACTAGTATTCAGCAATGAGAACATAAAGATGACTCCCATAAGCAGAAAGGGATAAAAAAAGGAGCACACAGTGTAGTATTTTATTTATGTAAAAAGGAAAAACTAATCTGCAGTGTTAGAAGTTAAGGCAGAAACAATTCTTGGTGGTAGGGGTGTAGGGACTATGACTTGGGGAGGTAGAACATGAGGGCAAATATCTCAGCATTCATTGTGATGTCCATTTTGTGGCTATTCACATAAGAATAATGCATATTATTGAGCATATTTTGTAAGAGAAGATTAAAAATACAATAAATGACTGAAACTGACTGACTGAAACCACTGATGTTGGTTTTAATAACAAGATATGTTATTCTGTAATATTTTAGGAAAGACTAGAACGATTCAACAAACATCCCCAAACTGAAATCTTGATGAACTATTTTGTGTTCTAGCTCTTATCCTTACATTTATGATTTTAAATATATATTTTTAATTCACTAAACCCTTGATTTCTCCTCCTTAATGATTTCTGTAGTAAACTCCTTTGAAGTTCTCTTTCAACTTTAGAATTCTATTTTTTATTAATTGAGGGACTAAATTGTTGTATTGGAGTAAAAGTTATCTTAAACATTTGACTAAAAACAGGATAAGTTTCCCTAGAGTGAAAATAACAACCTATTTCCAACTTGACTGTCACTGAAATATTAGGATTAAGTTTCATTATAGAATTCAAATTATAGGGTTATAATTTTTGTTATTTTGACAGATTGTGTTTCCAGAGAAATTTTTATTTATATAAAATAATTAAGATGACAAAGATTTCCTAATTATAATTTAGTGATATTAAGTAAAGAATGCCCACTTGCTGATAATTCTTAGCTCGATTTTAAAAAATTCTATTTTGTTTTTAAAAATCTATTAATTTTTATTGAAATATGATTCATATACAGTATTATATTGTGTTGTAATGATTTAACATTTCTCTAATTACTCAGTGGCCATCATGATAACTCCTCTCAGTTCCCTTTACCTATTTCACCCATCCTCCCACTTCCCCTCTGGTGACCACCATTTTGTTCTCTGCAGTTAAAAGTCTGCTGTTTTGTCTCTTTTTTCTTATTTGTTTATCTATTTTATTTTTTTTTTAATTTCACTTATGAGTAAAATGATATAGTATTTGTCTTTCTCTATTTGACTTATTTCACTTAGCTTTATAACATTCTAGGTCAATCCACATAGTTGCAAATAGCAAGATCTCATTCTTTTCATTTATTGAAAAGATTGAAACTCAGCAAATACTTTCTAATAATGTACATTCTTATGTGATAGGAAACTCTGGAACTATTGCTAAAAACATGAAAGAAAAAGAAGTTTCAATAAAATATGGCTCAGAACCATCTCAAAGCCCGGATAAAAAAAGAAGCACGCAGTGATGTGCTGTGGGTCATGACTAAAAAGGACTAGCAGTGATGGGAAGTCAAAGACTCACACGTTAAATCAACTTAAAATAATAGTGGGTTGCTGTGTAGAGGTGGGAAATCAGAATATATACAACCAAGTCCAAAAGAAAATGAAACGGAACAGAAATCAATGTGTAGGCAAATATCAGAGTTGTCAGGTACACATATTGAGTGATTTTTGTAGCTAACAGGAAATAAGAAATTATAGGGGCACCTGGGTGGCTCAGTCATTAGGTGTCTGCCTTCAGCTAAGGTCATGATCCCAGGGTCCTGGGCTGGAGCCCCACATTGGGCTCCCTGCTCAACGGTAGGCTGGCTTCTCCCTCTCTCACTCCCTCCACTTGTGTTCCTTCTCTCACTGTCTCTCTCTGTCAAATAAATAAATAAAACCTTCAAAAAATGAAATAAGAAATTATAACCTGTGGGTTCTCTCCTGTACTGCACAGTAAAATTCAATATGAAACAGCTTTATTGAGATTTTTGCTTTTGGTATCCATGTAATAATATTTTATATTGGGACCTGCTATAAAATAATATCAAAGTCCCAAAACAAGAGAAAGTAAGGAAGGTAGATAAACTGACGTCACCCTTGAGCAGCAGTTGCCTGGTATTGCTGCATTTGTTCTCTAGAAATATTCACAGGACACAACTGATGTTGGACCCATCAAGATTACTGTTTGAAGACAAGTGGAGAGGGAGAATATGAAATATAATGAGTAGCTTTCTGGTTCTAAATGCAAGCAGAGGTTTGTTTTACACTTCCCTTGAATGGTCATGCAGTAACCTTTTCAAACTTGATGACAAACAACCTCACAATAGGGCAATAATGTTGCCATGTGAAAAATGCCAAAACACTTTAAAAAAATAAAACTTATTTCCCATATTTCAAATCCTGAATTTTTCTCACATTTTAACTTTATCTTTTACATGTTAAAGCAGCTACAAATAAAGATAGACTAGAGGTATAAATACTTATAATGGTTTTAAAAACTACATAAAATATTAAGAGATTTGAGATGAAGAAAAGAATTCATTTTCTCACAGATGTAAATATTAGAAAAAAACTTTTATTTTATGGTTGAAGCACACTATTTGTCCTTGGCTAGATCATTTAATCTTTCTTACATGAATTTTCACTATGCAATTACCTCAATAGTACTAATAAGCAACTTGGAAATGATATGAAGAATAAATATTGAAAGGTATAAAAGTCAATGGAAAAAAAATGTTGTTTAAATAACAGTCATAATAGTAAGGGATTGTTGTAATAGGTTCAACTCAGACCAATTTAGATTTTACATTCACTTGTGACATACTAAGACATTAAACCTATTTGATGTTATTTTAGAGATCAATACATGAATAAAATTATTTAGTTAGTGACTGCTATTTCCTCTTACTATCAGTAGCCTAGGCCTTTAAAAACAGCCTTTACTACATAATGAGGGAAAATTAATCCATATACTCTGTTCTTTATTCCCAGTGCTTAGTCTTATTACTCACATATCTATGGGCCGTGTGCAGATTCCATCATCTTGAAAAGGATATATATTATCCAAATGTCCACTGATCCCTGCTCCCAGTACGCTATAATGCTGAAGTGAATGGTAGACTATAGCATTATTAAATGCTGCAGCATATTACATTACTTTTGGTTCAAAAGAGATTGATATAGGGGTGACTGGATGGCTTAGTCGTTTAAGCATCTGACTCTTGATATTGGCTCAGGTCATGATCTCAGGGTTGTAAGATCAAGCCCTGTATTGGGCTCTGTACTCAGCTTAATATTCTCTCTCTTCCTCTGCCCCTACTCCTCATCATGGCTCTAAATAAATAAACAAACAAATAAATAAGTACAATCTTCTTTTTTCTTAAGTGATTAATGTAAATAATTACGAAGTAGAAATGAAGAAATGCATGATGGAAGTTTCATAGCATAACTAAGAATGAATCTTTTAACCCATATATGGATTCATACATCCTTTCATTTATTATCAACAAATACTCACTAATCTATTACAATGCGCCAGCCCCTTCTTTTTCTGGTGCTTAGAATGATCAGAAGACATTAGATAAGGAAGAACACTTATATATATATTTTTTAATATTTTATTTATTTATTTGACAGAGAGAGATCACAAGTAGGCAGAGAGGCAAGCAGAGAGAGAGGAAGGTAAGCAGGCTCCCTGCTGAGCAAAGAGCCCAACTCGGGGCTCAATTCCAGGACCCTGGGATCATGACCCGAGCTGAAGGCAGAGGCTTTAACCCACCGAGCCATCCAGGTGCCCCAGAACACTTACTTCAATTAGATACTTCAATTTTACATCTATGTGAAAGAAGATATAAAATAAACAACAATAAGGAAATTATGCAGCATGTTATCTGTTGATAAATGTTTTGTTTAAAAAATAAAACAATCAAACAAACAAAAAAAAACAGTGGGGGACCTGGGTGGCTCAGCTCAGGTCATGATCCTGGAGTCCCGGGATCAAGTGTCAGACAGGCTTTCTGGTCAGCAGGGGCTCTGCTTCTCCCTCTGACCTTCCCTCTCTCATCCTCGTTCTCTCTCATTCTCTGTCTCTCTCTCTCAAATAAATAAATAAAATCTTAAAAAAAAAAAAAGTCGAGAAGGAAAAGAAATTGGCAGTGCAAAGTAGTATAGGGTAGAAGGAGAGCTGCAATTTTAAACATGGTGGTCAAAGCAGTCTTCCTGATAATATATCTTTGAGTTCTCATATAGACAAAAAAGTTAGCAACACAGATAACTGAGAAAGAAATATTCTCATAAAAGGGACAGCCAAGGGCTCCTGGGTGGCTTAGTGGGTTAAAACCTCTGCCTTCCGCTCAGGTCATGATCCCAGGGTCTGAGGATCCAGCCCTGCATTGGGCTCTCTGATCAGGAGGGAGCCTGCTTCCTCCTCTCTCTTTGCCTGCCTCTCTGCCTACTTGTGATCTCTGCCTGTCAAATAAATAAACAAAATCTTAAAAAAAAAAAAAAAAAAGGAACAGCCAATACAACAATTCTGAAGTCAGAGCATGCTCACTGTGTTCAGGTACAACAAATAAACAAGGATAGCAGGAGCAAGGGAAGGGCGAGAGATGAGGTTTTCAGGTAATAGGGGTCAGTCTACATAGATCTGGTAAGATATGTGATGGTTAGTTTTAAGTGTCAATATGACTGGGTCATGGGGCACCCAGATATTTGGTTAACATTATTTCTAGGTATAACTGTGAAAATATTTACAGATGAGATTAGCATTTGAACGAATACAGTGATTAAAGCAAGTTGTTCTATCCAATGTTGTTGGGCATCATCTAATCTACTGAGGGTCTGAAAAGAAAAGAAAAAAAAAAAAGAAAAGAAAAAAGGCAAAAAGAAAAGAGAAGGAAAGAAAAAGCAAAAACCAGAAAAAAGGGAAATTCCATTCTCTCTGCCTATTTGAGTGGAACTTACACCATTGGCTCTCTGTTCTCATGCCTTCAAACAGATCTACAGCTTTCATAGGTTTCCAGATTGCAGATATCAGATTGTGGTACCTCTCAGCCCCATAATCACAAGAGCTAATTCCTCAAAGTAAGATGTAGATGCAGATTTAATTTAAATACATAGATAAAATCTCTTATTGATTCTGTTTCTCTGGAGAACTCTAATACAGGCATTTTAAGGACTTCAGCTTTTATTCTCAGAAAAATGAGAAGCCACTGCATATTTATGAGCAGTCATAAATCTTTGACTTTGTTTAAGAATATATTACAGAGAAAAATAGAGGTGCCTGTGTGGCTCAGTGGGTTAAAGCCCCTGCCTTCGGCTCAGGTCATAATCCCAGGATCCTGGGATCCAGCCCTGCATCAGCCTCTCTGCTCAGCAGGGAGCCTGCTTCCTCCTCTCTCTCTGCCTGCCTTTCTGACTACTTGTGATCTCTGTCAAATAAATAAATAAAATATTTTTTAAAATAATATATTATAGAGAAGTAAAGTAACAATTGATGCTATATATTGTAGTGGCTTGGTACAAGGAGACATTAGCGGAAATGATGAGAAATGGTTGATTTCTTGATATATCAAAGAACTTCCTCATGCAAAGTATATGAGGTGTGAGACAGAGTGGTCAACAATTTCATCTTCTTTTTTTTTTTTTAAGTTTTTATTTATTTATTTGACACAGAGAGAGAGAGAGATCACAAGTAGGCAGAGAGACAGACGGGGCGGTGGGGAGGGAAGCAGGCTCCCTGCTGAGGGGCCCTGGGATCATGACCTGAGCTGAAGGCAGAGGCTTAACCCACTGAGCCACCCAGGCACCCGAGAATTTCATCAAGTTTTTGATCAGAGGAATTGGAAGGATGCAGCTGCCATGAGTACAGATAGGAAAGACAGGCTGGAGCAACACCATGTTACAATCTCTCAACTCAGGAAGTTTTCAGAGTAATGTGATTCAGAGGAAAATAACTGCCTTGAAAAATGAGACTCATATCATGGTACAAAGGTATTTACTTTTAATTTATTTCTATGCAAATGATCTTATTACAACAAAAAAAGATAAAAACATATTAAAGGAAGACAAAAAGGCGAGATAAAAACTTTTTAGGAACCTGTGATGACACTTTTATAGAAATTAGAGGTAAACCTCTCCTTACCGATTATGACAACACTGCATATATTTTTAGACCATTTCAATTTGCAGAATAAGCAGAAAATAACTTAGTTACTATTCTACTGCAACAAGTAAAAAAGCAAATACTTTTTGGAACAGTGGTTTTCAAATGGCTTTATAAAACACCAGGTTTCTCAGAGATCATAGTGTGCAGGAGGACTGAGCAGGCAGGGCATAACTTCACTTCTACTGTAATTTACATTTTAGCATTGAATAATTGAATTTATATACAAAAAGGGGGAATACTGCTGTCTTTCACTGAATTGTGGAATAGACTGCTATAAAAGAAGGCTTTTCATTTTATTCCTCTACTAAAAATATAAAAGTACTTTTTCTTAAATACTATCATGTATTTTAAATTTGGAGTAAAGTAGGGTTGATAAAAAGAAATGCATGCCTGTGTGTGAAATATTCATGAGACTATCTTTGACTACTTTTGTGATGGAGGATTGCCAAAGTCCAACAATAATTATTTTTTATCCTTACTGAAGAAATAATAACTGTAAGTAAATATTATGAAATATAATTGTCACTGTATTACTTTTAACTTATTTATATAGTGTTTGAATTGAAATTTCCCAACTAAGAGCTTCGAGGTATCTCTCCTAAGTATACATGATATTTGCTTCTTAGGAACCTTGATGATTATTATAGAAAATGTAAATGGCATGTATATGGTCAACTGCCTCACAGGCATATATTTGCACATTTCACAACCCATGAGATAACTTTTAATTTTTCTTAAGATTTTATTTATTTATTTATTTATTTATTTATTTATTTATTTATTTATTTTGAGAGAGAGATCACAAGCAGAGGCAGAGGGGGACAAAGGGAGAGAGAAAATCTCAAGCAGACTCAGTGCAGAACTCAATGTGGGGCTCCATTCCAGGACCCTAAGATCAATGACCTGAGTTGAAAACAAGAGTCAGACACTTAACCAACTGAGCCACCCAGGTACCCCAGAGATAGCTTTTAATTTTAAAAAGTATTTTTCAAGGGAAAAAAACTAAATTTTATTAGTAGTATTAGGAGTATAAAATAAAATATATAATACTACTAAATTATATAAAACACATATTATTCACAGTGTTTCTTTTAAAACAGAAAATCTAAAAAGCATCCTTAATAAAATGTCCATAAAATGCTATTTGTCTTTGCATACTCAGATCTGGTGATTTTAGAACATTTTATTCAAAGGAAATACTATGAAATTATAGATCAGTTAATAAAAGTGGTCCCTTTAAATAAAATCTTTAAAAAAGGGTGGGGGGTTCCTGGTTGGCTTAGTGGGTTAAAGCCTCTGCCTTCAGCTTGGGTTGTGATCTCAGGGTCCTGGGATCGAGCCCCGCGTGGTGGGGAGTCTGCTTCCTCCTCTCTCTGCCTGCCTCTCTGCCTACTTGTGATCTCTGCCTGTCAAATAAATAAATAAAATCTTTTAAAAAAATAAAAAAAATAAAAGTGGCCCACTGACTTGCATCTGAGACAAGAAAAATGATTTGTTTCAGTCCAACTAAGATACAGTTCAGCTGCCATCACATTATTCTCTTTGGAATGCTTTACTCCAGGTGCAATATACTTACATTTATATTAGAAATATCACCTTGTTAGGACATTTGAATGGCTCAGTCAGTTAAGCCTCTGAATCTTGATTTCAGCTCAGATCAGAATCTCAGGGTCCTGGAGTTGAGCCCCAGGACAGGTTCCCCACTCAGCGGGGAGTCTGCTTGTCTCCTTCTCCCTCAGCCCCTCACCCTGCTTGCAATATCCCTCTCTCCCTCTCTCTGGAATAAATTTAAAAATATTTTAAAAAAGAAATATCATATTTTTTAATAAAAACAGCAAAAAATATTTTACCATGTTGGGTCAACAGTTAGTACTTTATGCATAGGCTATTTTTGACAGCAGCAGTAGTTCTGCATAACTCTTCAGATCTTAATGAACATCTGCCTTCTGAAAATCTCATGGCCCTAATTTTTAATGAATATAAAATCTGCATTTATCTAAATTTTACATCATGAATTGCAATGCAATGTATCAGTTAAGTTTTTAAGGTAATTCTGTAAGGAACGAATAATTTAGTAATACAGGATAAGAGTTTTAAATATACTTGTACAAGTTATTAAATAAAAAAGATAATGTTTTACACGAAGGAATAAAATATTCCTTGGAGGATTTTCACCTCTGTCATTTCATATTATGAATTCTGGCTGTGCTGCTTATTCCAGGAGAGTCCTATCATTTGATACATTAAGATATTATGATTATTTATATGTTGTTCTGTATTATTGTTGCTTTGATAGTCTTATTTGACATAATGTAGCACTTATAAAATTTACTTCAGCAGTAAATTATATATAAAACATTTAAAGTAAAAAAATGCATCGGGGTGCCTGGGTTGCTCAGTTGGTCAAACGCCTGCAACTCAGGTCATGATCCCAGGGTCCTGGGATCAAGTCCCGCATCAGGCTTCCTGCTCAGCGGGGAACCTGCATCTCCCTCTCTTTTTTTCTGTGCTCTATCTCAAATAAATAAATTAATTAATTAATCTTTAAAAATGCATCAAATATTATTAGAACACATTGTGCTCAATTATTTTTTCACATGCATTGAAAAAACAAGAATACTTAAGGTTTTGAAGAGGAAGCACTGAAATTCAACATTAAGTATTATAAACTACTATTGATTAAAGAGCAGTAAGAAATTAAGGAGCCCCTCATTGGAGGTGGTAGCGGGCAGAGAGTCAAATAAAGTGAGAAATGACATGGATTAGACCATGGGGATTAGCAGAGAGCCACGTATAGCTGAGCACCTTTGCCAAGTCAACGGGAGCATGAACATATATATAGACAGAGAAGCCTGTTTCACAGCTATGTTAAGAGTTTGGGATTTATTTTGATATCTGGCAAGGATCTATGAGATTTTTTTAAGAAAAGCCATTCATGATTAAATTTTAAATTTAAAATGGTCATGTAATGTCCAGCATGGTGACTATAGTTAATACTATATTACGTACTCAAAGGATGCTAATAGATCATAAAAGTTCTTATCACCAGAAAAAAAAAAATGTAACTATGTGAGGTAATGATGTTAATTATAATGGAAATCATTGTGAATATATATAAATATCAACTAGAGAACAAGAGGTGAAAAGAAGGAGAGGGACAAAAGAACTTACGCAACATCACCAGCAGTTATGGGAACAGATATAGACGGGGCACAGGTAACAAAGCAACAGTAGCTTTGATCCTGGGCACCAGAGAAGAGCAATAGCAGGAGAGCACAAATGGGATCGGGAGGGAGAAAAACCAAAAGAGACTCTTAATGTCATAAAACAAACTGAGGGGGGTGGGGGGAAGAGGGGTTGGGTGAGGGTGGTGGGGTTACATTATATGTTTAAATAAAGCTTAAATAAAGTAAAAAAAAAAAAAAAACAATAAAAAAAAAAAAACAACAAATGGTAACCAAGCAGAATGACAGGCGTCCGGGACACATATGAAATGAAAGCATGAAAGATGTATGATTTGAAAACTCAATGTTTTCTATGGAATGGAGCGTCAGAGCCATAGGGGATATTTGTTGGCATTTCTGTGATTCACTTGTTGTTTCAAAAATAATTAATTCCCAGTGATGCTGAGAAATGAACTAGTAAATCAAAGAGCTCACACACACCAGCCTAAACATGCAGAAGATCCCTTCCTATTTTTCTGAAAGTAATAAAACCTTAGGGACAAAAGTCACCTGCACTAGAATATTAGCCTTGCCAATTATTTTCTTTGACACATTACTTAATACTTTTGTTTTTCAGCTATTATTTCTATAGAATGGAGGTAGTAAGAGCTTACAAAGGTTAGAGGCATTAATATATGAGGGTATATATGGGTGTTCTATAAATATAGCTATCATTATTTTCATTATGGTTACAATTATTATTTATTATATTATTCAATTAAGAAGATCTCCTCATTTAAAACAGTAAGTCTAAGCTTAATTCCTATATACTTTATGATATGACTTCTAGTTCGTCATTTCAGAGATTTCCTTTCCACATAAAGAAGTGAAATACATATTCTAACATCATCCAGTTTATTTTTTTAATTTTTTAAGAAATTCTTATTTACTATATGATGGAAATCCAGTATTATACAATGAATATTATGTACAAACCCTCTCTTTTGGTGGTAGATTATTCTGGATATTGCTAGATTTGCTTTGGCTAGAATTTTTAATGTTCTCTCTATGCTTCTGATTTTCTGAGAACAAGTATCAGTTTGCAACTTTTATGTAAAGTATTAATAAGACTTCTGAGTTAGTCAAGATGACTTTCTAACTTGTATTTTTTTACATTTTTAAATTTAAATTCAATTAATTAACATATAATATGATATTGGTTTCAGAGGTAGAAATCAGTGATTCAATAGCCTTATATAATACCCAAGGCAGCATCCAGTTTAATTTTTTTAAAGATCTTATTTATTTATTTGACAGACAGAGATCACAAATAGGCAGAGAGGCAGGCGGGGGCGGGGGGAGCAGGCTCCCTGCTGAGCAGAGAGCCCGATGTGGGGGCTCGATGCAGGGCTTGATGTGGGGCTCAATCCCAGGACCCTGGGATCATGAGCTGAGCCGAAGGCAGAGGCTATAACCCACCGAGTCACCCAGGCACCCCAGCCATCCAGTTTAAATGTAGACTTTTACCCTTGAAATTCACACATTACAATATTTAAAGTACCTGGGATAGTGATACAAAATCAATATGATTAAGGGCAAAGAATTACCAATTATTTATAATAAACACAACTAAATGTGTATTTATACTGATTATTTTTCTTAACTGTAAGTAATTCTGCCCTTATTAATAAGAAAAATCTCAGTCATTTATGTGCAAATGATGCATTACTTATGTATAAAAGAGAGAACACCATGGCTATTTAACTATCTAGACACTGTCTTTGTCCAAAATGAACACACATACACACACACACACACACACACACACACAGGCACACATGTAATTTACATAGAAAAATGCAAACACATAAATTTACATGGACAATATTTTCTTAATAAACTTTGTGCTATGCACTCCTCTACGAGGAAAAAAAAAGTTCACATGCATTTTTTTTCCTTAATAACAGTGAAAAATCACAGGAAACTAAGACCAAGATCTAGATAATGGTACCATTACAGCCTTTTTGATTGTGGGCCACCCTACTGGACATGTACTTTAGGAATAAAAGATAATAATTATTATATAACATTTATATCTTTCAAATTTATACTTACTTTAAATTTGGAAAAATTTTAGCCCCCCCAAATTTGTGCATTTATACTGATTATGAAATCAGTTAGTCTAAAGAGTAAGTGAAGATTTAAATATTGAATTAGTTAGCCTTTCTTTTGGATTAAAATTGTATAGCAATACAGGGTGCCTGGGTGGCTCAGTGGGTTAAAGCCTCTGCCTTCCGCTCAGATCATGATCCCAGCGTCATGGGATCAAGCCCCGCATCAGGCTCTCTGCTCAGCTGGGAGCCTGCTTCCTCCCTCTGTCTCTGCCTGCCTCTCTGCCTACTTGTGATCTCTGTCAAATAAATAAATAAAATATTTTTAAAAATTATATAGCAATATATGGAACAATTTGGCCATTCTCAAATACAATATGCTTTATACTATATCAGGTATTTATTATGTTTAGTAATCACTCTCCAAGAAGGTTCATTAGTAGATAGTGGAATTCCAACAGATTAAAAATAAAAAAATTAAACAATGCCATATTTAATTTGTATACAAATACTCTTTCTCTACTATAAACAGAATCAATATAGGTTACATAAGGTAGGAGTCTATAAACAGAATCATTATAGGTTACATAAGGTAGAAGTCTATAAACAGAATCGTTATAGGTTACATAAGGTAGTACAATCATTATATGTACATATATTAAAATAAATTAAATGATGAATTGTGTCGATGGCTGTTTTTCTGACATGCTTTTAGGTTCTGATAAGGAATCCAAATTACAGTGGTGCTTGGGTCACTCATTCGGGTAAGTGTCTGCCTTTGGCTCAGATCATGACTCCAAGGTCCTGGGATGGAGCCCCACATCCGGCTCCCTGCTTGGCGGAAAACCTGTTTTCCCTCTCCTAGTCCTCCTGCTTGTGTTTCCTCTCTCATGGTATCGCTCTCTGTCAAATAAATTAATTAAATCTTAAAAAAAAAAAAAAAAAGGAATCCAAATCACAGAACTTGCAGTATGTTTCCACCTATTCTGTAAGAGAGGGTAGTCACTTCCTTTTCTTTTTTTTTTTATCACTTCCTTTTCTTATCATTTCCTTTCCACTCCCATATCTCCTTCAAGAACATCATTATGCCCTTTTCAGTCTGCTCTGAAAACTCTTTCCAAGAAAGCCCCTGATGCCACCTTCTGGTGACATAACTACAGGTGCTTCCTTGTCCCAGGCCAAGACTATTGAGATTATCTTCCCTACTAAAAGACCACACATGGTGATTGCATTCAGGCTCTGTTGAACATACAAATATAAAAGCAGTATAATGCCAAGCAGCCATTTTTTTACCATGTACCTTCCTCAACCAGTAAAAAAAAGACCATGTGGAGTGATAAATACCAAAGAAATAAATGATCCTTGACTACTGGTAGCTTTAATCTTTCTGGTCTTAGTCCTACCAATACTACCTTTGGTAGTATTTTGGAATCAAAGTAACACTTTGGATCTCAGTAATCCACTCAAATCCCTTTTAATAATTGTGGTAGTTTCCTTGGTTACTTATAACAAACCAGTATTTATAACTAACCAATACTAGATTCTTAAAACCAAATGACCCTAAATTAAGACATTATGCATTAGAAATTGGATGTATATTGAATAGTTTTAGGGTTGGAGAAAGAGAAATCACATAGAAAAGTTAACATAAAGGAACTAGAATTGATAATGTCTAAAATGTCAGGAAAACTGAATGAAAGTGCATAATTTCAAAAATTTGCCTTTTGAAATCCTCACTCAATTATAAACCCATTAGCAAACTCTCTACTAGGTACCAATGGTTGCTGCTTTTATCATGAGAATATTGGTGGGACTGTTTATCTGATTTTCTGGAAGATTGAACAAGGAATAAAGGATCAGGGATAGGAAACTGGAGTTCTGATGTTTTAAAATAATTATTTTTGATATATCAAGAACAGATGAAGAAGAGCCAACTGAATAAACTTATTTCAAGTATAAAGGAAAATTTGGATTGGATATATTCTTTCTGGAAATCATTATATGCACATATATTTTTCTAGGGAAATGATGAAAAGAAGTAAAAGAAAATTAAGACAACATCATTAAGAAGTCAAATATTTAAACATGAGATGAATAAAGATGAGCTTCTGAACATTGAGCAGAGGCTAGAAAAGTAAGAATAATACCTTAAGTATGTAATGTCATGGAACCAAAAGAAATATAATCAGAGAAGGAAGATAAGGTGCACTGAGAAATCAGAAGGCTAAAACATGTCCATTGGATTTAATGGCACTGACAAAACAGAATAGAATGAGTTGGAGAAATATAAGCAGCATAAATACCTATTTTGAAAAGTTGGTAATGATGAGGAAATGAATAATAATATTAAAAAGAGAATGGAATTAGGGTCATTTACATTGTGTATTTTTTTAAGATTTTATTTATTTATTTGACAGAGAGAGAGAAAGAGAGAGAGTACAGACAGCAGGAGCAGCAGGTAGAGGGAGAGGGAGAAGTAGTCTCTCCGTGGAGCTGGGAGTCAGATACAGGGCTAGATCCCAGGACCACGGGATTATGACCTGAGCCAAAGGGAGCCGCTTAACCATTGAGCCACCCAGGTGCCCTGACATTGTGTTTTTAAAAAATATTTTCAGTAGTAGAAATTTTGTGTGTTTCAGGGAATTTTTAATTAATAAGAACATTTTTACAAAGTAGAAAGGAAGAAGAAAATACAAAAGAGATAGCAATAATCAATATAAGTCAGGTTTCCTAGAAGATAATATATGATATCATATACAGCCTAAGAAGAAAGATAGGTATTAAATGGATGAAGACATTTTGGCTTTTAGATTAGGGCTTCCAAATTTAGCAAATAAAAATATACAATTTCCAATTCAATTTGAATTTCAGATAACCAATGAATATTCTTGGTATAAGTATGGTCCCAAAACTTGCACTAAAATTCTATTTATCATTCATCTGAAATTCAAATTTTAACTAGACATACTACATTTCTCTGGTAACCTTAAACTAGATCAAAATGAAAGACTCCCCACCTGCTTTTATGGACGTTGTGTTTGGAAAGCCTCTCTTTGGCCCTTTGACCATACTTAATAACACAAATTGAGGAGTCCTTGGGACCAAGAGAATATAGTCATGTGGAAGCCATGCTTAGACATCCTAAAACAAAAGATGCTGCAATTCCCTCCAAATATGGATGAAAACCTACTTCTAGGCCTGCTTGTGTCTCTTCCTCACATCCTTCTTCCCTATAATGGACAACATTGGCAATATGTCACCCAGAACATAAGGTACAGCCGAGGGATGAGTCCTTGTGGGAATGTAGAAACATCCTGGATGTGCAGATGTCTTTCCACATACATGATCTCCAAATGAGAAATTGATGACAGTTGGTACAGAAAAGGGAGTAAGAAGACAAAGTTGGTGGGGTAGCTTTAAAAGCAAACAAAGGCTTTAAGGACCACTCTCACTGTGTTGCCTAATTCTCCTGAGGGATTCTGAGGAGTGTGAGAAATTTTGATCCAAATCTGATTTCCTGGTTTTTCTAAAGTTACCTTTTCTAAGGAAGAAGGAGAGAACATACATTGTTTAACAGCTTTCTAGTTTGATTTTGACTTTCTTACCCTGAGTTCTGGAAATGTAAGAAGTAGGCCTAGAGAAAGGTATCATTTCCACTGTAACCATGTAAAGGAGAAGATGGTCATGTGTCCTTATAAGTTTATAGACATGATGGTGGAATATTGAGGGAGACACTCTGCTATAAAATAGCAATTATAAGTTTGATGAGATCAGATATAATTTTCAAGAAGAAAGATGGAAAGTATGACTGAAGAAAACTAATATAATTTTTAGTACTGAGAGGGCCCAGGTTATAATATTGGATTTTAATTTATAGTAATAATTCAAAACTTCAAATTAGCTTCAGTTAAGTTGAAGGGAGATAGATACATTCATGAAAGGTCAAAGTTTTACCAAGTGGTTGTAATAAACAAGATAAAAGCAAGAAAGTCCAGGGTATTTGGAAGAAACAATTGAAATAGTGTATGATGATATCTAAGCTACTTTTAGTGGAATAAGGAAAACAAATTAGGAAAAAGGGGAGGTGGAATATCAATATGCTAATGGTGCTGCAGAGAAACATCTCTAATAATTCTTTCTTTCTTTTTCATTTTATTTAATTACTTGACAGAGAGAGACGCAGCAAGAGAGGGGACACAAGCAGGGGGAGTGGAAGAGGGAGAAGCAGGCTTCCCGCTGAGGAGGGAGCCCAATGTGGGGCTCGATCCCAGGGCTCTGGGATCATGACCTGAGCCGAAGGCAGGTGATTAAGTACTGAGCCACCCAGGAACCCCACTAATGATTATTTCTTAAGTTTACTTTCATACTTTCCTTTCTAAAAGTCCTATAATTAGCACTGCAGAGTTGGAAGACAGACAATAGCATTCAAGTCATTAACTGCTGATTTTAATTTCATGTTTCAAACACTATATGTGATCTTAGGGAAAGCATAATTTATTTGATCCTCAGTTTCTTCATGTATTAAAATACTACATTAATACTTGTATCATAGTATTATTATGAGACATTAATGACACAAATATCTAGTGCTCAGTTGGTACCAAAATGCTATTTCCTTTTCTTTTTTCTCTCTCTCTCTCTGTATATATTCAGATGTATATTTGTATGTGTGTGCGTTTGTGTTTATCTCCAATTGACCTCATTCATTTCACTTATAGGCTATTTATATATTTGCCTCCCAGAGACTGAAAGTCTCCTTCTTGAGTATAACATCTGTATTTCAACCACATCCTCCCCCCTGCAATGCTTCACGGCTATCTTAAATTTGAAATTGACTCATTATTAATTTCTCCCAAATCACTTATATTCCCACAAGCTAAGGTTCAGTTTTATCAAAATTTTGCACTGCAACAAACATGCTGCAACATCATCCCTCTAAGACTTAGAATGATATTTTTTTTTTCTTTGACTTACTGGTAAACTCAAAACAGTTTGAATGCATTTTCATATAGTACATGGATTCTGCCTCTCTCTAAAGTCTCACAGAGAGTTTTACTTAATCCATTTCCACTCTTAAACAGTTTTGAGTTAGCCAGCTCTGCACTGTGCAATTTGATATCTAACCCCAGGTACGCACAGGTTCCTAGGGCTTTAGATAGAGATAGGACTCCATGTTGCTACTTCACTAAAAAGGATGGATATTTGTCAGATAATGCATTGAAAATCACTTTTTTACATATCAATATTCCTTTTAAACCTATTTTTTTAAGTGGCAGTGGATATGTCTAAGCCATTTAGTTTCTAGTAATGATGATGCCAGTGATGTCATGATGCTTAAGTAGTAACTTTTTAAATATATGGGTAAATAAAGAAAAGGATAAAACTCATGTCCTATTTTTTATTATGATTCTTCTGGCAACAGTTTTTCTTGTTTTGTTCCTGGCTTTACGAAATAGCTATACACCCACCTGCCTTGCCCTTGCCAGTAGGCCCAATTCCTGTGAATGCAGAGTTCCCTCTAGGACTTAAGGCATGTGTTAGGTACTGGTTCTTCCATGTCCAGCATATCTTCTATTTCTTCTCACTATGAGCTTTCTTTTATATTTCAAACTTATATATATAAGTTTATCATTTATAACTTTTTAACTTATAATTATAAACTTATAAACTCTTAATAGCATTGAATGTATGGTGTGGCAAGGGAAATCCCACACTTTTTCTGTTCACCATCATGAAGGATACTTTCTACTTTCTGTCTTCAGTGGTAGTTGGGCTAGATAGAAAATTATAAACTCAAAGCTGCCTTTTCACTTCATAGGCTAGTCCTCTTCTTCCTCTGACATTTGGGGCTACTGATGACAAATTCACTGTCAACTTTAATATTTTTTCCAAGAACCTGATTTTCTTATGGTTTAGCTATTTTTTCTCTTTTATAATTATTTTCTAAAACATGATGATATAGCTAGGTGTAGAGATTTTTTTTTTTCTTCATTCCAATCCTACTTGGCATTTATCAAGATGTTAACCTCATAACTCAAGCCGTTTTCTACCTCTGGAAAATTCTCAGTCATTACCTCTTCAAACGGTATCCTTCTATCATTTTCTTTCTTCACTAATTTTTGAAGTAATTAATCACATGTTGAACTTTATGGGTCTATCCTCTAATCTTTAAATTTTATTTGATATTTTTCAACTCATGTGGTACTTTTCAATAATATAATCTTTTACTTTACCATTCTGTTCTTCAACTGTGTATAACATGGTATATAATCCCTTAAGAAAGACATTGACTCCAGAGCTAGAATTTCTACCTATAAAACAATCAACAACTTACCTAAATTCTCTGTGTTTCAGTTTCTTCCTTTTAAAATGAAAGCAATTATAGTACCTACTTTGTGGCATTATTCTGAGTTAATATTTATCAAATATATATACATACATATTCCCTTCCTTTCTTCTATGTATATTCATAGTCTAGACTTTCAACTTCTCATAACTGGATTATTCTGATTGCTTTCCATTGCATCCCTTGGTGAAAAAAAAGGAATTTCCTCTAAAATTCACCTTCATCTTATGTATCTTTGCCACATACATGTTATTAATTTTGCACATAATCCATCTACCTGCCATATTTTAAAAAGAAATCCAGGAATAACAGTTATTTTCTCACAATAAAGTCTACATGTGTCAGGGAGGACCCTCCATTAGTTAGACTTATTTCTACTGATTAATATTTTCCTTATATCTCCACCCAACACTTCACCTAGATGAGTGTTTCTACTCAAGTCCAACAAACATGTCATATACCATGTTTTTCTTACTCATTAATTCAATCATTTAATTATGTATGCAACCACTATTTATGATTTCATATTTAAATAAATATTTTGTACACACAAAAATGAGCAAGTCATGATTTTTGCTGTATCCTGAAGTTAAAGAAATGACCCATGTAAATAATTTTACTACAAAGTGATATGTACTGTAATGAAGGTTTTATAACTCTGCCTATACATTAAAATAATCTTACATTTCTTTTTAATAATGAATTTTTTCATACATACAAAAAGTACAGATAGTGATATAACAAATGCCCTTTTAACTACTACTTTAAATTAGCAAGTGCTAATATTATGTTCTATGTGTTTCAGATCTTATCATTCTATAATCAAATTAGTTTGGTCCATTTGTCTAGTCACTAGAAATAGAGACCATTATAAGTCATAAAGACATTATTTCTTTTTTTACATGTGCTATTGCAAGATATGGAAGAACATCTTCATAATTTAGCCAATTCCCTATAGTACAGCTGAGTCCAAATGTAAGTAATAAAGGCTTTTTTGTAAAAGTTTGATAATAGCTAAGACCATATAAATAATCTCCTTTATGTTGGTTCTGACTCTTCTAAACCTAAGAAATTTCCAAGGTTAAATGGCTCCTTATGTATACTTCATCTTCTAATCTTCTAAGACCTGCTACATTTCTTCTTTTTTTTTTCTCAATAATTAAACGCTATCAGAATGGCTGATATAATGAATTTATTTCCTTCAGAAGATAATTCCTTTTTTTCTCTCCCAATAATGTATTCTGCCTCCAATGAACCTGACACAAGGCTTAATTATTAAATAATAAAATCATATGTGCCTGGGATTTGGGATGATTCAATTTCAAATAAAATCATTGGTTTTTCACCATTTTTTCTTTAGTAAAATATGAAATAAAGATTAAACCTTAATATCCTACCTGTTCTTAGTTCAGTGTTTTGTTTTGTTTTTACCAATATCTTCTTAGCAATTTTCTGATCCCAAAACACAAACTCTAGACACCTACATCCATGCATTTGCAAATATTAAAATGGTGGAAACCATAAAAATAAAACAACAGAAGGGAGCAGGGTAGGAAGATGGGGTAATTGGGTGATGGGTATTGAGGCCACGTGTCATGATAAGCACTGGGTGTTACCTACAACTAATGAATCACTGACCACTACATCAAAAGGTAATGATATACTATATATTGACTAACTGAACATAATAATAATAATAATAATAATAATAATAATAGTAAGATGTAGCAGGGGCCAAAAAGCCAGTTTTGTGGAATAAATAAATAAATAAATAAAGCAATACATTTTACGCAAAGTACTCTCAAAATCAAAATATGGTATGAGTTTATTTACCAAACAGAATATTGAATTACTCAATCTAAAGCATTCATATTTACTAGGTTAAACCATATGAAATTAAGATATGTATTTTCAATTTATTTTTCTCTTAATGTAAATGTGATGGTAGTTTAGTCAGTTTGACTGGACTAAAGGATGCCCAGATTAAAAAATATTTCTGGATATGTGGGTAAGGATGTTTCCAGATGAGGTTAGTATAAGAACCAGTGGACTCAGTAAAGTAGATTGCTCTTCCCAATATGGTGAGCATCATCCAATCCGTTGAGGACCAGAGAAATTCACACCTTTTGCTTCTTGCCTTACTGCTGAGTTGGAACATTGGTCTCCTGACCTTTAACTGAGATTTAGACCATCAGCAATCTTGCTTTTATAATTTGTAAGTTTATAAATTATAAATTTTATAATTTATAAGTTTATAATTTAGACAGGAATTATACCTTTGGCTTTCCTGGGTCTACAGCTTGCAGAATATATATTTATTATAATATATAATATTACATCTCTCTCTCTTTCTCTTCCATCCCATTAGTTCTGTTTATTTTCTGGAGAATCTTGACTAATATAAAGGCCAAATAAGACCATTTTCATATGGTTTAATCTAAGAGTTGGATTATTTCATTGTATTCAAGGCTTTCTTGAGAACAAAGGTTTGAAAGATGTTTCCCTTTCTGAAAAAAATTTTTGGGAATAAATCTACCTACAACAAAACTAATATATATCATCTACTGTAAAACACAGAGCATATGTTTAATATTATGAATGAATTATTTCATAGACTTAAAACCTAAATTATGTCTTTGTAAACATTCTGTTATAGACAAATGTATAGGATATTATAGGAAAAGTACACCCCAAGATATAACAATGATAGAATATAGTTAAAATATGTAAATATATATATGTGTATATACATATATATATATATATATATATATATATATATAGTAATGCTTAAAATCACCTATGTGGATCAAAATAAAACTGAAATCCAATATAATGAACAGAGACTAAAGCCATAAATCTAGAGTTTCTAGGGTAAGGATTTAAAACTGAATGTTTTGAGTGAAAGCACCCAAGACGTACACATGACAAGAAACTGGAAAAACTGCATATATGAAATATATATATATATATATATAATGTACCAGGCACATATTATGTAAAATAAATTTATACAGTCACATTAATATATGAAAACTTGAATGTAATACAGAAGATGGCAATATAATAAAGAAAAAGGGATAAACATCTTAAGATTATAAATTCATAAACATATATAAAAATCTAACCTAAGGAACTTAACAATATAAGCTTGATAGATACAAAGCAGAAATGATATAATTATACAGAAAAAAAATTAAAATTCATGAGCACTGTTGACACTTTTAATGTGCTAGTCTCAGAAACATTTATGCTTCAAGAAGACCAAATTTTGAAATGAGCTTGAGTCCTTGCTTTGGTAGCACATATACTAAAATTGAAATGAGCCTGAGATATATGGAAATCATCATTAATAATTCTATAATAAGTAATATATATTAAGAATTTGTGGTGTAGCAAGTACAGATCAACAAAATCATTTTTAAAGATTAATTGTTTAGGCATACTTATCAAAAGACTGATAAGGAGCAAAACAGAACATGCAAGTAAAAAAGCCAAACATCAATGCACACACATAATACAAGAAACAAAACCTTAAAATTATTGCAATATAATGCAGATAACTATGCCACTCATTCTGAAAGTGTAGAATAAATGACCAATTATTGAAGAAAAATGCATTTTCAAATTGTTTAGGAAGAAAAAAACATGAATTTAGGAATGACCATAACAATTATGAAATGGCTATTAAAATTAGAAAAAAAAAGTTCCCTCTAACTCCTGTGAGAAACTCCAAACTCAAATTATTTTGCCCAAATTTTATGGAAATCCAAATACCTTAATCAATGTAAAAAAACTGAGATATGTATGCACCTCATCTTATGAGGTCTGAATTATAGTGGTTCGAATGGTATCCTTCCAAAATCCCATGACCACTTGGAACCTTAGAATGTGGACCTATTTGGAAACAGGGTCTTTGTAGATGTAATTAGGTAAAATTAAGTCATATTGGACTAGAATAGGACCTAATTCAATGACTAGTATCTTTATAAAAGGAGAGAGACATTCAGGACAGGGCCAGCACAGACACACAGAGGGAAGAAGGCAATAGGGTGATGGAGGCAGAGATTGGAGTGATGCAACTACACACCATGAGCATAGGATAGCCAGCAACCACCAGAAGCTAGGAAGGGAGCAAAAGGATTTTTTCCAAGATTCTTCAGAGGAAACATGTCTGTGCTCACACCTTGATTGTAGATTTTAACCTCCAGAAGTGTAATAGAATACATTTTTGCCATTTTAAGCCACCCTGATTGTGGTTAATGTTTTATGGCAACCATGGGAAACAAATAAGTGATGGGAGCAAAGCTACGATTCTAAACCAAGGTAAGGATAAAATGAAAAAAAAAAATTATGCCAATCTTACTTATGTTCCTAGATTTAAAAATCTTTCTGAAAAATCAGTCGTTGCTAGAACAATGTGTTTGTTAGGGGTGCCAACCCCCCGATACACAATAGAAAATCCTCACATAACTTTTGACTCCCCAGGCACTTAACTACTAATCACCTACTGTTGACCAGAAGGCTTACGAATGTAACAGAAGGGATCAATGAATACATATTTTGTATGTTATACGTATTATATACAGTGTTCTTACACAAAGTAAGCTAGAGAAAAGGAAATGTTATTAAGAAAATCATAGTGAAGAACAAATACAATTACAGTACTGTACTGTATTTATAAAAAAAAAAGCATATAAAGTGGACCCTTGCAGTCCAAACCCATGTTGTACAAGGGTTAACTGTATTAACAAATTGAGTCCATCATGTATTTGAAAACCTTATGACCAAATGGAAATGAGGCAAAAAGTTAATCAACAAATATTAGCCATCACAAAGACAGACCAAGGGACAAAATTTAAAGTGGTTATCTCAACAATTGTGGAGGAATAATTCTATAAAATCCAACATTTATTTATAATTTTAAAAAGCAAATCCTTTAGCAAAATAAAATTAGAAGAAAAATTGTTACCCACATAAAGCATAACTACCAAAAACTCACAGCATAACACTTAAAGTAAAGATTTAAGTATATTTTCAATAATTCCAGGAACAAATCAAGAAATCTTTCACATCACAATCATTTAACACTAGAAGCTATGGACAATGCAAGATGTCTACAAAAGAAATAAGAGTTATATAAACTGGGGTGGGGGGACACAAAGTTGTCTTATTTGCAAAGAACAGAATTTTCTAAGGAACAAATTCTCTCACAATGTCCTCTCAGGGAATCAAATAAAACCTATTTGTAACATTAAAACATTAAGCAGAATTTCTGAATATAAATTGAAAGCACAAAATTTAGTATCATTCATATAAAAAGAACATGGAAAATGGGATATTTTAAAAAGATACCATTAATAATAACCAGAAGCCAACCTTTTCAGAGTTTCTTGGAATAAACTAAAGATATGCCTGAATGGCTCACTCAGAATAAACTAAAGAAATCTGTCAGAACCTACTGAATATTGTAAAAAATATTGTCCATAGACATAGAAGAACACCTAAATATTGAGAGATACTAGACTCACACATATAAGAAAGTACAATATTATAAAATGTAATAGTGCTTTACAGCCATGATAAAAACCACTATAATTTCAGTTATAATTATCAGTATTTTTTCATAGAAATCAAGAAATTATTGTAAGTTAATATACAAGTATAAAGATACAATTCTTAAGGAAAGAAGAGCAGGACAGGCAAATTGTTCTTATCATACGTAACCATGTTTGTAAAACTATACAGATTAAAAAATAATGGTTACTAATAATACAGAATTAGATATGTAGATCAAAAGAACAGAACAGAAAAGAACATCTAGAAAGAGACATAAATGTTTAGAAACATAATTAGAAAAAAACTCAATAAACAAAATTAAAAGACACAGAGTAGAAGATATTTTAACCCTAAAACTGAGAAAATGTTAAAAACCAGACTATACCAAGAGGAAAAGAATAAACATTTTATTGAAGATAACCTATTTTTGAACAGTACATATATGAAAATATGTTCAATTTAACAAAGAGAGGAAGATTAAAATAAGTCATTCACACCTAAAAAGACAAAAATTATATTTCTCATAGCAATTATCTAGAAAGATTGAGGGAAACTGGGCTTTGCATACATATGTAATATAAGCTTTCAGAATTTTTTTGGAAAACATTTTTGCCAAATTAAAAAAATATATAAATTTAAAATATATTTAGAGTCACCTGGGTAGCTAAGCCGGTCATGTGGCTAACTCTTCATTTCATTTTAGGTCATGATCTCAGGGTCCTGGGATGGAGACCTGCATCCGGCTCTGCAGTCAGTGGGGAAACTGCTTAAGGATTCCCTCTCCCCCTCTGCCCTCTTCCCTCTATCTCTCTAAAATAAATAAATAAATCTTCATATATATATATATATATATATATATACACACACATATATATGTATACACACACACACACACACACACACACATACATACATACATACTTTATCCATTTGTCAGAGAGAGAGAAAGAGAGAAAGCACACACGGTGGGAGCAGCAGACAGAGGGAGAAGCTGGCTTCCAAATGAGCAGAGAGCCTGATGCTAGACTTGATCCCAGGACCTGGGGATCATGACCTGAACCAAAGGCAGATGTTTAACAGAATGAGCCAGCCAGGCATCCCTAAAATAAATAAATAAGTCTTCAAAAAATATTTATCTGGTAATTCTACTTCTAGGAAGAAATTTTCTTTTTTATATATGTGTTTATTCATTTTGATTTATATGCAATTTAGTTAATATACACTGAATTATTAGTTTCAGGGGTAGAATTTAGTGATTCTTCAGTTGCATATAACACCCAGGGATCACTCCATCAAGTGCCCTCCTTAGGGCACATCACTCAATTATCCCAGTTATCCCATTCCATTCCTTCCCTCCAGCAACCCTCAGTTTGTTTCCTAGAGTTAAGAGTCTTCTATGGTTTGCCTCCCTCTCTGTTTTCATCTTATTTTATTTTTACTTCCCTTCCCCAATGTTCATCGGTTTTGCTTCTTGAATTCCACATATGAGTGAAACCACACGATATTTGTCTTTCTCTGACCGATTTATTTTGCTTAGCATAATACCCTCTAGTTCCATCCACATCATTGCAAATGTCAAGATTTCATTCTTTTTGATGGATGAGTTAGTATTCCATTGTATATATATGCCACATCTTCTTTACCCATTCATCTAGGCTCTTTTGGTATTTTGGCTGTTGTAGACATTGCTGCTATAAACATTGGGGTTCATGTGCCCCTTCAAGTCACTATGTTTGTAAGGGAGACATTTTCATATGTGGAAATGTGCATGTGTTAATATCAGAATCAATCTTAGAATATAAAACTAGGGCGCCTGGGTGGCTCAGTGGGTTAAAGCCTCTGCCTTCGGCTCAGGTCACGATCCCAAGGTCCTGGGATCGAGCACCACATCAGGCTCTCTGCTCAGCCAGGAGCCTGTTTCCTTCCTCTCCCTGTCTGCCTGCCTCTCTGCCTGCTTGTGATCTCTGTCTGTCAAATAAATAAATAAAATCTTAAAAAAAAAAGAATATAAAACTAAACATATGGAAATGATGGAATACATATTACATGACAGTTAAAATGAATGCACTGTATTTAAATAGATTGCATTTTTATGTATCAAAGATACAGATAGATAGATAGATAGATAGACAGATTTAAATATTTTATTTATTTATTTGACAGACAGAGACACAGTGAGAGAGGGAACACAAGCAGGGCGTGTGGGAGAAGGAGAAGCAGGCTTCCTGCAGAGCAGTTAGCCCAATGCGGGGCCCCATCCCACGACCATGGGATCATTGACCTGAGCCAGAGGCAGACACTTAAGAACTGAGCCACCCAGGTGCCCCAGAAGATGTATTTTTAAACTCAGTGTTGAATGAGTAAAGGGCATTGAAGAACAATGCATATAATTTGATATGCACGTAAATTTTAGACAGTGGTAATATTTTATAAGTTTTACATATATATATCTCATAGAAGAAATGTATCAAACATGGATTAAACATGTAACTCCACTTGATAGTAATGGTTTCTCCCAGTGAGGGAAAAGGTTACAGGATTGTATTGAAGGCAAGTAAGGGAAAAGTTAAGTTGAAATCCTATATAAATTCAAAAAAGTATTCTCAAGTTTTTTTTTTTTATGTTCTTTCCTCTCCATAGATATTTTTAATTTTTTTATATTACACTTTTTGTTTTTTATATAATTTTAAAGTTTTCTCTAATTTATCTGATTTTAAACATATTTCCCTCAGTTGACTCTTCATTTGATACTGTGACACATTTATATTTTTTATCATCTTTCTTTGATTTCATTTTAATTTTCTCCTGTGAGTTTTTCAATCTCCTTGAGTATACATAGCTAATGTTATTGAATTCTCTTTTCTGTTTTCTTTTAGGTTTTTTAATTTAAGTCTTTATTGAATTTCATCTTAAAATATCAGGAGAGAAAAATAAAACCTGGGATAATTTTCAAATTAGTCACACACTTTATGAATGTAAGACATTCATAAAGTTTGAGAAAAAATGCTTATTATAAATCATTTAAGTTACATCCTAAAGAAAGAGACAGAAAGTATATAAAAGTTGATAATGTAAGTGTCCCTTCCAATAAGAAGTGAGATACTCGATTGAAGTTTACTCTTCCTTGGCATGGGTGTATATAATGCAGAGCCTTACAGACTACTTTTTTCCAAAGTTTTCATATATAAATTAGGACATTCCTTTATGTAGTGCAATAGAAATATAAAGGCTCCCAAATATATTCTATTGACTAATTTATATTTTTATTTTGAATAATCCTAGGAATATATTTTTTTATCAATTTCAAGGTAATTATACACAATCCTTTTCCTGAATTGTTTTGTTTTGTTTTGTTTTAAGCCCATGGATTTATTTCCTATGTCCAAATATCGGCATGACATCTTTCTCTTACTCACTGTAAGAGTTTATTGTAAACAGTAACATAAAAGTAAAAATAAAAGTAAAAAAAAGAGTTTATTGCAAACTGTAGCATAAAAGTAAAAATTGTATTTTTTGATGATTCAGGATATATTTCTTCTCAATATGACTGATTTTAGTATATTTTCAAGGTGTAAGTTTTAGTGTAATTTCAAAGAATATAATTAACTCATTAAATATATTATCAATAAAATGGAGCCATTATTTAATTTTGGGTTCTGGTAAAACATCAAATTAATTAACTACTTAAGACAAAAATCAAATAAAATTACTAGTCCTTTGTTTGCATTACCAAAATTCCTTCAAAACTTTTATGAAAATCTCTTGCACTTTCCCATTTAGGCTCCTATTTTTTTTTTTTTTTCAAATTTCCTTTAAAACATAAAGGTGCTCTCTTGGCTTTTCTCCCTCTATTTTTCTGGAATGTCCCCTAAAATAAAATATAGGGTGTTATTTTAGAACATAAATTATAGAACTCTCTCAAAATAATTCTGCTATAGCTTAATTTTACATGAATTCACATGCTTTCCACAATGCACCTATGCTGAGAATGTCACATAACATTGAGACACATGATATTTTTGTGCCTCAAACATAGATTTGTTTCTTTGAAGATGTTCTTTAATGTTGTATCCTAGTCAGAAACACATTACCCTAGCGCTAGGTGATACCTATGAAATTCTACTCACCTTCTCGTTTTAAAATTTGTACTTCTCTCCAGCATTCACAAGTAATAATGCTGACTCCTATTCTCTGGTTTTACTACTAAAAATAATTCTTTCTTCTATAGCATGCATGAATTATGTCTTACCTTTCTTCTCAAATACATGTTTCTAATCTTTACACTACAAAACCCATAATTTATAAGAAGCTCGCTTTTATTAATTTTTTAAATTTTTTATATAAACATATCATGTAACCCCACCACCCTCTCCTAACACCCCTACCCCCGACCCCTCAGTTTGTTTTATGACATTAAGATTCTCTTTTGATTTGTCTCCCTCCCAATCCCATCTTGTTTCATTTATTCCTTTCCTACCCCCTTAACCACCACCCCCATTGCATCTCCACTTTCTCATATCAGGGGGATTATATGATAGTTGTCTTTCTCTGATTGACTTATTTCGCTAAGCATAATACCCTCTAGTTCCATCCATGTCCTCACAAATGGCGAGATTTCATTTCTTTTGATGGCTGCATAGTATTACATTGTATATATATATATACCACCTCTTCTTTATCCATTCATCTGTTGATGGACATCTAGGTTCTTTCCATAACTTGGCTATTGTGGACATTGCTGCTATAAACATTTGGGTGCACGTGCCCCTTTGGATCACTGCGTTTGTATATTTAGGGTAAATACCCAGTAGTATAATTGCTGGGTCATAAGGTAGCTCTATTTTCAATTTTTTGAGGAACCTCCATGCAGTTTTCCATAGTGGTTGCACCAGCTTACATTCCAACCAACAGTGTAGGAGGGTTCCCCTTTCTCCCCATCCTCACCAGCATCTGTTATTTCCTGACTTGTTAATATTAGCCATTCTGACTGGTGTGAGGTGGTATCTCATTGTGGTTTTGATTTGTATTTCCCTGACGCCCAGTGATGTGGAGCACTTTTTCATGTGTCTGTTGGCCATCTGGATGTCTTCTTTGCAGAAATGTCTGTTCATGTCCTCTGCCCATTTCTTGATTGGATTATTTGTTCTTTGGGTGTTGAGTTTGCTAAGCTCTTTGTAGATTTTGGATACTAGCCCTTTATCTGATATGTCGTTTGCAAATAACTTTTCCCACTCTGTCAGTTGTCTTTTGGTTTTGTTGACTGTTTCCTTTCTGTGCAAAAGCTTTTGATCTTGATGAAGTCCCAATAGTTCATTTTTTTCCCTTGCTTCCCTTGCCTTTGGCGTTGTTCCTAGGAAGAAGTTGCTGCGGCTGAGGTCAAAAAAGTTGCTGTCTGTGCTCTCCTCAAGGATTGTGACAGATTCCTTTCTCACATTGAGGTCCTTCATCCATTTTGAGTCTATTTTTGTGTGTGGTGTAATGAAATGGTCCAATTTCATTTTTCTGCATGTGGCTGTCCAATTTTCCCAACACCATTTGTTGAAGAGGCTATCTTTTTTCCATTGGACATTCTTTCCTGCTTTGTCGAAGACTAGTTGACCATAGAGTTGAGGGTTTATTTCTGGACTCTCTGTTCTGTTCCATTGATCTATGTGTCTGTTTTTGTGTCAGTACCATACTGTCTTGATGATGACAGCTTTGTAATAGAGCTTGAAGTCTGGAATTGTGATGCCACCAGCTTTGGCTTTCTTTTTCAATATTCCTTTGGCTATTCGAGGTCTTTTTTGGTTCCATATAAATTTTAGGATTATTGTTCCATTTCTTTGAAAAAATTGGATGGGATTTTGATAGGCATTGCATTAAATGTGTAGATAGCTTTAGGTAGCATAGACATTTTCACAATATTTATCTTTCCAATCCATGAGCATGGAAGATTTTTCCATTTCTTTGTGTCTTCCTCCATTTCTTTCATGAGTACTTTATAGTTCTCTGAGTATAGATTCTTTGCCTCTTTGGTTAGGTTTATTCCTAGGTATCTTATGGTTTTGGGTGTAATTGTAAATGGGATTGACTCCTTAATTTCTCTTTCTTCTGTCTTGTTGTTGGTGTAAAGAAATGCAACTGATTTCTGTGCATTGATTTTATATCCTGACACTTTACTGAATTCCTGTACAAGCTCTAGCATGTTTTGGGTTTTGGAGTGGAGCCTTTTGGGTTTTCCACGTATAGTATCATATCATCTGCAAAGAGTGATAGTTTGACTTCTTCTTTGCCGATTTGGATGCCTTTAATTTGTTTTTGTTGTCTGATTGCTGAGGCTAGGACTTCTAGTACTATGTTGAATAGCAGTGGTGATAACGGACATCCCTGCCATGTTCCTGACCTTAACGGAAAAGCTCTCAGTTTTTATCCAATGAGAATGATGCTTGCGGTGGGTTTTTCATAGATGGCTTTGATGATATTGAGGTATGTGCCCTCTATCCCTACACGTTGAAAAATTTTGATCTGGAAGGGATGCTGTACTTTGTCAAATGCTTTTTCAGCATCTATTGAGAGTATCATATGGTTCTTGTTCTTTCTTTTGTTAATGTATTATATCACATTGATTGACTTATGGATGTTGAACTAACCTTGCAGCCCTGGAATAAATCCAACTTGGTCATGGTGAATAATCCTTTTAATATACTGTTGGATCCTATTGGCTAGTATTTCGGTGAGAATTTTCGCATCTGTGTTCATCTAGGATATTGGTCTGTAATTCTCTTTTTTGATGGGATCCTTGTCTGGTTTGGGGGTCAAGGTGATGCTGGCCTCATAAAATGAGTTTGGAAGGTTTCCTTCCATTTCTATTTTTTTGGAACAGTTTCAGGAGAATAGGAATTAATTCTTCTTTAAATGTTTGGTAGAATTCCCCTGGGAAGCCATCTGGCCCTGGTCTTTTGTTTGTTTGGAGATTTTGGATGACTGTTTCAATCTCCTTACTGGTTGTGGGCCTATTCAGGTTTCCTATTTCTTCCTGGCTTAGTTTTAGCAGTTTATATGTCTCTAGGAAAGCATCCATTTCTTCCTGGTTGTCAAATTTGTTGGCATATTGTTGCTCATAATATGTCTTTTTTTTTTTTTTTTTTTTTTTTTTTTGTCCCCAGAGAGATAGTCAAGGACTTAAGGCTAAACTCTCTAACAGATCTTTTGATTACTGAGGAAGAATGATTCATTTGAACAGGTATGGGGTTCTGAAACCTCATTTTAATTTTTTTTAAAGATTTTATTTATTTATTTATTTGACAGGCAGAGATCTCAAGTAGGCAGAGAAGCAGGCAAAGAGAGAGGAAGAAGCAGGCTCCTTGCGGAGCAGAGAGCCCGATGCGGGGCTTGATCGCAGGACCCTGGGATCATAACTTGAGCCGAAGGCAGAGGCTTTAACCCACTGAGCCACCCAGGCACTCCTCATAATATGTTCTTATAATTATTTGTATTTCTTTGGTGTTGGTTGTGGTCTCTCTTTCATTCCTGATTTTATTTGGGTCCTTTCTCTTTTCTTTTTTGATAAGTCTGGCCAGGGGTTTATCAATCTTATTAATTCTTTCAAAGAACCAGCTCCTAGTTTCATTGATTTATTATTATTTTTTTTTTTTTGGTTTCTATTTCATTGATTTCTGTTTTGATCTTTATTATTTCTCTTCTCCTGCTGGGTTTAGGCTTTCTTTGTTGTTCTTTCTCCAGCTCCTTTAGGTGTAGGATTAGGTTTGTGTATTTGAGACCTTTCTTGTTTCTTGAGAAAGGCTTGAATCGCTATATATTTTCCTCTCAGGACTGCCTTTGCTGTGTCCCACAGATTTTGGACCGTTGTGTTTTCATTATCATTTGTTTCCATGATTTTTTTTTTCAATTCTTCTTTCATTTCCTGGTTGATCCATTCATTCTTTAGAAGGATGCTGTTGAGTCTCCATGTATTTGGGCTCTTTCCAAATTTCCCCTTGTGATTGAGTTTTAGCTTCAGAGCATTGTGCTCTGAAAATATGCAGGGAATGATCCCAATCTTTTGATACCAGTTGAGACCTGATTTATGACCCAGGATGTGATCTATTCTGGAGAATGTTCCATGGGCACTAGAGAAGAATGTGTATTCTGTTGCTTTGGGATGGAATGTTCTGAATATATCTGTGATGTCCATCTGCTCCACTGTGTCATTTAAGACCTTTATTTCCTTGTTGATCTTTTGCTTGAATGATCTGTAGATTTCAGTGAGGGGCATATTAAAGTCCCCTACTATTATTGTATTATTGTCAATGTGTTTCTGTGATTTTGTCATTAATTGATTTATGTAGTTGACTGCTGCCATGTTAGGGGCAGATATTTGAAATTGTTAGATCTTCTTGTTGGATAGACCCTTTGTGTATGATATAGTGTCCTTCTTCATCTCTTATTATAGTTTTTGGCTTAAAATCTAATTGATCTGATATAAGGATTGCCACCTCAGCTTTCTTCTGATGTCCATTAGCATGGTAAATTGTTTTCCATCCCCTCACTTTCAATCTGGAGGTGTCTTCGAGTCTAAAATGAGTTTCTTCTAGGCAGCATATTGATGGGTTTTGTTTTTTTATCCATTCTGAAACCCTGTGTCTTTTGATTGGGGCATTTAGCCCATTTACGTTCAGGGTAACTACTGAGAGATATGAATTTAGTGCCATTGTATTGCCTGTATGGTGATTGTTACTGTATATTGTCTCTGTTCCTTTCTGATCTACTACTTTTAGGGTCTCTCTTTGCTTAGAGGACCCCTCTCAATATTTCCTGTAGAGCTGGTTTGGTGTTTGCAAATTCTTTCAGTTTTTGTTTGTCCTGGAAGCTTTTTATCTCTCCTTCTATTTTCAATGATAACCTAGCTGGATATAGTATTCTTGGCCGCATGTTTTTCTCGTTTAGTGCTCTGAATATATCATGCCAGTTCTTTCTGGCCTGCCAGGTCTCTGTGGATAAGTCTGCTACCAATCTAATATTTTTACCATTGTATGTTACACACTTCTTGTCCTGTGCTGTTTTCAGGATTTTCTCTTTGTCGCTAAGACTTGTAAATTTTACTATTAGATGGCGGGGTGTGGACCGATTCCTATTGATTTTGAGGGGGATTCTCTGCACCTCCTGGATTTTGAAGCTTGTTCCCTTTGCCATATTAGGGAAATTCTCTACAATAATTCTCTCCAATATACCTTCTGCTCCCTTTTCTCTTTCTTCTTCTTCTGGAACCCCAATTATTCTAATGTTGTTTCGTCTTATGGTATCACTTATTTTTTGAAATCTCCCCTCGTGGTCCAGTAGTTGTTTGTCTCACTTTTGCTCAGCTTCTTTATATTCTGTCATTTGGTCTTCTATATCACTAATTCTTTCTTCTGCCTCATTTATCCTAGCAGTAAGAGCCTCCATTTTTTTATTGCACCTCATTAATAGTTTTTTGATTTCGACTTGGTTAGATTTTAGTTCTTTTATTTCTCCAGGAAGGGCTTTTATTTCTCTGGACAGGGTTTCTCTAATATCTTCTATGCCTTTTTCGAGCCCAGGTAGAACCTAGAGAATCATCATCCTGAACTCTAGATCTGACATACTACCAATGTCTGTATTGATTAGATCCCTAGCCTTCGGTACTGCCTCCTCTTTTTTTTTTTTTTTTTTTTGTGTGTGTGTGGTTTTTCCGCCTCGTCATTTTGTCCAGATAAGAATATATGAAGGAGCAAATGAAATACTCTAAAAGGGTGGAAAGACCCCAGGAAAATGTGCTTCAATCAGATCAGAAGAGACCCCAAATCGTGGGGGGGTGGAGAAAGTGGGTAAAAAGAAGTTCAGAAAAGAGAAAAAAAATTTAAAAAAGAACACAAGTAAAGAAAAAATATTAAAAAATAAAAAAACATATATATATATATATATATATATATATATATATATATATATTAGACTGGTGACTAGAACAGGGTCACCCCCTTAATTTTGGGAGTATTTTGGTCTCTTAGAAGAAGCTACTTCCCAAAATTTTAAAGAATGAAAAACATATATAAGGGTAAACACAATGAAGGGATGGAATATGAATATAAAGATGAAAAAAAATTTTTTTTAATTTCTCACAAAGGAGTTGATAAGGTAAGTTGGTTGGG
>ML102537.1:0-22619 GCA_003697995.1 Taxidea taxus jeffersonii | reverse complement strand
AAAAAAAAAAAAAAAAGAAAAGAAAAAGAAAAAAGAAAGTGGAGAGAACTTGCTTGGGATTGAGACTAGATCAAGCCCAGTGCTAGATTTAGGGTGTATTTTGATCTATTAGAAGAAGTTGTATCCCAATTTTTTTAGAAGAAAAAACCCTATGTGTATACAAAGAATAAAGTTAGATACAATGAAGGATAAAATATGACTATAATAATAAAGTTTCAAAAAATATTTTTTAAAGAATTTATTAAGATAAACTTTCAGAAAGTGGTCAATTTTCTGTTTCTAGAATTGTTGCTCTTCTTTTCTTCGATCTCCTGTTGGATTTGTAGGTGTTCAGAATGGTTTGATAAGCTATCTAGCAGATCTCCTGCTGCCTGATGTCATCTCAGCCTGCTACTTCTCCTCCATCTTGACTCGGTACATCAAGGAGCTCACTTTTTTGATACCAGAATCCATGGAATCCAATCTTATTTATGATATAATCTAACCATTTATGCATTTTCCTTTCTAAAAGCATCAACCAGAGAAGAGAATAATACTACAAAGGTTTCAAAGACTTTTGATCCATAAGGAGGACTTCAAAGTTTGGCTTGTCTTTGATTTCTATACAAATCAACAAAACACTGGTCGTGTTCTATAAGGATGATGAGCCTGTAGCCCTTTAGCCTTGTGTTTCTGATGTGTAGTCTCCACATTACTGGCAGACCTATCTTTCTAAAACAGAAGTCTTATTGTGCCAGTGCTTATAAAGACATGCATATGGCAACAAAATATTTCAAATATATATCTTATTTTTCCTCTTTTTTTTTTCTTTACCAGTTTACCTAGACTGGTATTTTTGTAATCATAAATTGCACTTACTCTAACTTCTGTATCCCTCTTAGAGCATACTAATTACTTTTAAAATTCTGTGGTCCTTGAATATTCAATATGCCATGTCAGTATCTCAAGTATTTCTTTATATGATTTTGGGATGTATTCTTAAAGGTATCCCTAAAATACCACATAGAAATTAAATCAATACTGCCAAATTATAGGTTCTGGTCATGGTCACAGTTAATTAACTCTATGTATAAAATAGTGTCATCAATGAAAATTCTCTCCACAAACAACAGTAACATTGTTCTATTTCTGTCAAGATCTCTCTCTTTTTTTTGTGTGTGTGTGTGTGTGTGTGTTTGTGTGTGTGTGTGTGTGTGTGTGTGTGTGACTGGCACAGAGTACTGTTAAACAAAGATCCAAATTAATGAATGGAGTGGAATGGAGTGAATACATGGGAGGGTGTGAAGTACATGACATGATGTTTCTTTCTGCAAAAACTCCAATTCACTTGCTACAAGAAGATGTTCATTTACTTTTTATCATTCTGACCACACAGAATTTTCCAGCTTTCTCTTCTTTCTCTGTCTTTGGTTCCTCTTTTTTTTTTTTTTTCAAGCTTTGTGATATAAAGAAAAAAAAATTAAAATGATGCAAGTGACTTCAAGCTTTCATGGTTCATGTCTGTGATTAAAATATGGCACAGAACTTGGGGAGCTGTGTAGCTCAGTGGGTTGAGCCTCTGCATTTGGCTCAGGTCCTGATCTTGGGGTCCTGGGATAGAGTTGTCCATCGGGCTCTCTGCTCGGTGGGGAGCCTGCCTCCTCCTCTCTCTCTCTGCCTGCCTCTCTGCCTAGTTGTGATCTCTCTCTGTCAATTAAATTAATAAATAATATATTTTTTTTAAATATGGCACAGAACTTACATAAGGAGTAGCAGAAGTATACAACATTGGGATGTTGAAGCTCAGCTGGGGAAGGTCAGGGAATGCTTCACAGAGAAAGGTATCATCAAGATCTTCCCAGGCAGTTCTGAAAGATGAGATATTCAATGTGGAACAAAGAGCATGTGCAATGGACTGGAAGGGGGACTCATTCAATGACTAAATCAGTTCTGAACTACTAGAACCAAAGACGGCAATTATGAAATAAGGGGAGGATAGACTCCAGGGATGATAATGGGCCAGCTCATAAAGAAATGAAAGAGATTCATTGTTACTTTATAGGTAATTAGGTAATTTTCCAAGCATGGAGTGTCATTATTAGCTTTATATTTTAGAAGATAACTCAAGGAGAAGTACACATGTTGGAATGGAGAGTGGAGAGTTTGAATGCAGATTACTTAGATTGGACATGGTAAAAGCTTGAACAAAGTGGGATAATTGAAACCAGCTGACTAAATTTTGAGAACTGTGTATAAATAAATGCAAGAGGATACTGAGAAGAAAGCATAGGTATTGTGATGTGTTTTTATCTATAAACACATAAGTGGTAGTTTTACTAATAAATTCAAAATAAAAAAAGGAGCAAAAATTGGATTACATTTTATCTCCTCTATTTTATCTCCTCTACATATGAAATTTATAGCAAAGCATACACAACTTCTAATTTTTTTCCTTATTCATTATAAATTTACATTATCCCCAGTAGGTTACTAAAATTATTTCTTACTATAGTTAACCCCCATCTACTTCATATAATTAATCAAATGACTGTTGGAAAATACTTCATTTGTTTGAAAGTCACATTTCCAATTTTTTTGTTTTGTTTTGTTTTTTGGTTATTAAGAACCAAAATCAATAAATGTATTTATGAATTTAAGATCCAAAGAAGACATGAAATCTGTCGGCCCTGGGATAAGATCAGTGTGTGCCTTTTATGTGCTTGCAAACATAAAGATATGGCACAAGCTCATACCCTCCTACGGAATGGACACATAGTGTTCTCAGGTAGATTTCTGATAGCCAAGTTCTCAGCCTTGTTGAGACTTGAGGATACAAATTACTACCTGATTTCTCTCCTCACCCAAATTTTAAATTAAATGAGGAATCATAGCCAGAGAGATAAACACTAGAGTAACATACACGTGTAGCCATTTGTCCTGGCATTTTTCTCCAGAAGTAAACTTACTCTCCCAGTCTCAGATGAAAGCTTTTGCTGGTCTTGAGCCTATACCCTAAAAGCTTACTATTCATAGAAATGGAGAAGTTGGCTTAGCATGGACAATATACTCCAAAGGAATGAAATCAAGAGCTGAGTAGTACATGATCAGTTCCTTCTCCAAGCCCTTCTTCATTAGGAAGGGATTAATGAAGGGGGAGACAGGGAGAACTACTCATGTTTGAAACTTTGAGGAGTAGAAGATATGTATGCCCCTTCCTATCTGGTGATTTTCAATCAGGTTTAAACTCTATCTCCCCAAAGAAACTCATATATATGCAAGAGCAACTCAGAGTTGTCATTTGACTGAGAGATGCTATGGCATTTGTTTTCTGAATCGGGAAATGTTGCACACCTTCCCACATGCAGAATAAACTGACAAAATTAAAACCTATTCTGACGAAAATGCCAAGATCCATTGAGAAACACCACTGGAAGCTAACTCTGAAGAGTCTGTTAAGCCTCATTAGAGACCATAAACTTCTTGGTTATTTCCTTAACAAAATATCAGGTAGATTACATCAAATATTTTCCTACATTTGTCATGTTTCATCTCTCTTTTGTAAACTAGACATGTTATTGGAGATACCAAAGCATCTTACCATCTATTTATTTAGAAGTGTCCATATTCTGTATCTATAATTAGGGTCATTTCAGGTACATAAGATGATTCAGAAATGTGCTTCTGAGGTGTGGAAGTTTTAAACATGAGCTAAACAAGGTACAATATAAAATCTAAAGGAATGAAAAGGACAAACTCCTAAATTGAAAATGATTATACTGAACATTGCGTAGCCACTTTAAATACCCAGCCCATCAGTGGGAATCAGAATAAGTATTTTGGAATTCTCTGTGATCAATTCTACTATCCAAATGACTAAAATAAGGTTGTGCTGTGTATCTATTATTAAACTTGTATCAAGCAGGGATAATTAGCTGTTTTGAATGTAGTAATAATTTTTAAAATCCTCTTATGAATTAATCTCCTCTAATGGATACAGCTAAAATAGTCAGATAAGCTGAATTAACTGTTCTTTTCTATTACTCTTATTTTGTTAAGCTTTCCACTGCATTTGAGCACTTGCTTCTTTTTTGTCTTTAAACTGATCCCTATTTTAAATTCTTTCTGAGACTGGAGAAGTGTTCTTTACTCTCTATACAAACTTTAAAAACATTTCCTACTCTTGTGTTTCACAGTTCCATTTATTTTGACTTCAGAAATGTAATTTAAGGTAATTTTAAAGTGACTTGAAGTGAAAATGCCTAACGTTTAGGATTTGGACAGAGAATAATACATATTTGGGAAGTTAGAAATTGTTTTTAATTTGGTAGATAACAGCAAGAGAGGATTCTGAAATAACTTTAGTAATTTACTTAAAGAGGGCAACACAGTCAAGAAAACACCTTTACAGTTTAATTAGAAAGCTCACTAGTCAGTAAGTGAAAGCACATATCAAAGGCATCAATGAAAAAGGGAGAAAATAATTAAAAGGTAAAAAGATAAAAGACGTGAAGATAAATATACATATATAGAGTTTAAAAATCTCTTAATAAAGTTGGCAGTAATATATGAATTTATAATAAAAATAGTTATCTAGAAAAGAACATTAAAATTTCTATAATTTTGCATATTTGATCTTCATTTCAATTCTTCATTTTTCTCTCATTTTAATTTCATGTAACAAAAATATAACAAAATAGTAATAAAATAAAAATTAGTTTTACAACTATATAATATATATGCATGTGTGTGTATCCTATCATTAAATTCACCATATTGCAGACAGAAAATGGGTAATTTTTTTAAAGATTCCTTCATTTTAGAAGGAGAGCATGGGGTGGGGGGAAAGGGCAGAGGGAGAGGGAGAGAGAGAATTTCAAGCAGACTCCGTGCTGAGTACGAGCAAACACAAGGTTCAATCTTACAACCCTGAGATCATGACCCAAAATCAAGACTCTGATACTTAACCAACTTAGCCACCCAGGCACCCCTACAAAACTGATAATTCTGAAATAATAAACATTTTGATAAATTGTAGACAATTGTAGACAGGAAAACTAGTATTTGAAAGTCTAATGCAATTTCTCCTATTTAAAGATTTCTTGATTTACACTTAGGATATAAAGTTTCAATTCATCAGAATCTGATGAATTAATTGGTTAAGATAAATTTTTTTAGACTCAAGAATAATACTACAGATAATACAAGCCCCATGTTTATATATACCCCATACATATATACATATTTTAAATATCTAAATTAAAGAATTCAAGATAGCATCAAATTACCCATAAAAATAATCTTCTAAATACAGCATTATCAAATTCATCTAAGAATATGATCAAATCAATCAATGCCCACTCTTTCTTTGAACTAACCTCCTATTAATTGCCTATAGAACCTGTCCCCTGCAGGGGGATAAGAGCCACTTGACTATTCTGCCACAGTGTTTACATTTGTTATTGCACTTAGCCTTGCATTTGAGGAATATATCAGCCTCATTTTTACCTCTGTAGCTATTCTAAAATCATTACTAGAAATGATAATAGATATTTACATTTCCATAGTCATAACAGTAGTTACTCATATCTAGTCAGTTTTTGTACTAAAAAAAAAGAGAAAAATATAATTCAATATGTTTCTATGACCAGAAAATTAGAAAGAAAATGGCACCATTTTTATAAAAATAAACCGGTTTTTGCAATTTAATCTTCTATGATACAGCACAAAGTAAGAAAGACTTGAGGAGCAGTAATGGATTTAATCTATCTAGAGATGCTGGTTTTGGATTTCTTAAACCAGACACCTCTAAGAAATCTACCAGTTGAATACCATGGAAGCAGTCACTGACAGCCAATCTCTGCTGATATGTTGGGACAGCTGGTCCATCTGGATGTTCTTAAGCTAGCTTCAGCCTTCTCAGGCTTCCCCCCGCCCCCTCTCAATTTTTTGACTAGGTGTCTTTTTACTTACGTGAGTGAGTTAAGGTAATTCTTATACATTCAGATTTTCTATATTTTCACACATGGGGATGTACATTTTCATCATATAATTTCAAAGGTATCTATTTATCCCATAACCACAGAAAATTATATTATATTCACTGTATAAGTCCACAATCCTACCATGGTCTTAAAGCTCCCCAAATCTGTTCCACGTTTCCAACAAAATCAGTATAACTCCAAGTGTCTAGTGACTTACCACTTTGATATAGCTCAGATCCCAAAAGAATAATTGAAAACTCTTCTGGAGATGCCAGTGATTATGCACATGTGAACACTAAAATTTCTGTTAAAGAACTCTGTGATGTTTGGAGAGGTTATTAGATTTAACATGCACACATTCTTTAATTATATCACATGTCTTTAGCTGTTGCTTTGTCACAGGGCTTGAAGGGAGTTAGGTTAGATAAGAGAATCCACTGGGACCAGGGCTATTCAGACTATTCTCTGTTTATTACCAGCCCACATTACACAGACACAGAAAAAGTTACAGCAGTACTTAACATATTGTTCAGCAGGTTGCTGAGTATCTTGGGTGTTCTAAAACTTGGTGGTGGGCTTATGAGGTGAGGGGAGAATGGTAACAGTGGGTATAAAAGATATACCAAGAAGGATCCTTGTTAATAGAACCTTTCTAAATCTTGACTGCCTGGTGTTCACACAAATCTACACATGTGATAAAATTATGCAGAACTAAATACACACACCCAAATGGTTAACGTAAAATATACAATCTTAGTAAGATTGATGGACTGTACCAATATCAATTCTTTGACAAGACTTTACAATTTGAGGATGGTTGTACCTGGTTACTCTGTATTATTTACTTAAGTATATGTGAATCTAAAATTACATTAAAAGGGTATGGCACCTGGGTGGCTCAATCAGTTGAGTACCCAACTCTTGAATTCCACTCAGGTCATGATTTCAGGATGGTGAGACAGAACCTTGCACTGGGTTCCATGCTGGGTATGGAGTCTGCTTAAGATTCTCTCTCTCCCTATCCCTCTGCCCCTTCTCCCATAAAAAAAAAAAATAATAATAATAAAATAAAATAAAATCACATTAAAATTAAATGTTAAAATATAAGAGAAATTATTTTGTCAATTTTTACAGAGTTCCTGTGGGGAAGTAAAAAAATGGAACCCGTATTTTATCAATTTACCCTGATACTCTCTCCTTTCACAATGGCAAGGGATCAAGGTAAATGATAGAAAATTTAAAAAGAAAAAAAATATTCTCACTACCAGCTATTTGCCTGAACTGATGTTAATTTTATGAATTCCTATAGGTAACTGAAAGGGCATATATAATATCATAAAAATGTGATAGTTAAGAAAACAAAGGTGTGGTGGAGCTACAGGAAAAGGCTGGGCCGGCAAGTATTCTTTCCTATGCATAACTACCTTAGAATGTGGAAGTATAACACTGAACAGCAGGTATAGAGTCACTGTACTGCTGATTCACTTGGATTTTCCTTCTTTTCTGGATCCTAAAACTGCAATTATTTTTAATCACTAAGAATTATCTTTAAAAAATGTTTAATATCTTTAATTTGAAAATGGAAAGACAAAATTATTTATGGAATCTGGGTATATTCGGCTTCTATTGCTACTGTCATAAATTTACCACAAACTTAGTGGCTTCAATAATACAGATTTATTATCTTATACTTCTGATGCTCAGAAATGGGAGCTACTGGTTAAAATCATGCTGGCTGGGCTGTGTTCCTTCTGCAGGCTCTAGGGAAGATTCCATCCTTGCCTTGGCTAGCTTCTAGAGTTTGTTTGTATTCCTGGCTTCATGGTCCCTTCCAGAAATAGCACCATTCCACACTTTGCTTCTATCATCATCCCTCCTTTTTTAACTCTAACCCTCCTGACTATTTCAAAAGGATCTTTTTGATTATATCAGGTCCATCTGAATAAGCCAGGGTAGTTCTCCCATCTCAAGATTCTTAATCACATCTGCAAAGTTTCTTTTGCCACTCAAAGTAACATATCCATAGCTTTCTGGAATTAGGATATGGACATCTTTAAGGGGCCATTATTTTATCTACCACAGGTTACTGATACTCAATAAAATCTCATGTTTAATTACATAAATTAATTTAAATATAAGCATTTAACATAAAATATTTAATATAAAATAAATATAAATGTTTATATTTATTTTCTATAGTTTATAAATTAATATAAATTTTGATTTAATATAAATTATTTAAATGTAAAATATATATATATAATATACAAATTTATATATAAAATATATTTAAGTGTATGCATATATAAAGCCAGGTCATCACTGAGTCAATGCTATGAGATAAACAGTACATGACATTGAAGCATATCTCCATAATTCTGCCAGAACTCAGTATTATGACCCCTCAATGTAGGGGTCTCCATTATAGAGTATATGAATCTGAAATGACAGGCAATTACAAAAAAGTAGTTATGATTAAATTGTACCCTTCTGAAATGGATAAACTGACAAGAACTCTTCAGGTGTTGGATAACCAGCAGGAATTTTCATAATGTGAAACATTTCATATTAATACTTATATTTTGATAAAATAAAGTGCAAGACTGCATAATCTAGCATAAATAAACATATATGGATGAATATCCTTGCATAATAGTTCACACAGGGTAATTTCTCATTTTGAATGCAATACTACATAACATGTTTGATAATCGAATAATAAAATATTTTCAACCCGAATGATGAATGTGGTATCTGCAGTCATTAAATTCAAATTTTTATAAATGATTCATAATTCTAATGATAATTACTAAATCTTATCCTCCTTCTGCCTCAAATAAAAAGAAACCATAGATCCTCTTCAATGATAAATTATTCCACCATATTCCTATATATCAAATTTCTAAAACCTACTATGATTATTAACTCTCCTCTGACCATGTGGCTAAAACTAATGATTTATGGAATATGGGTTTTTCACTTTCCTTCATTCATAATTAATGTGAACAACAACAACAAAAAAAGTCCCTGATGTGCCAGCTGTAGTGGTTTATAAGGTACTTGTATAACTAGAGGCCTGTTATATATATATAAACTGAATCTACTTGTAATATTTATAAGGCTTAGGTAGTGTAAGTCATTTGCCATTTCACTCTACCTCTTTAACACCATTACTAAAGTATTTCAAAATATTTAGTTATTTGGACTCACATTGTTATGTACTTCTGTCTATAATTCTGTTTAAGTCAGAAAATTTCCCAGTGGAAACTGGGATTTTACCCCCATGTCCAAAAAATGAGTTTTGATAGTTTGGTCATGTACCTAATATTTTCATTAAAATTAACAGTGGCAAGGTATTTGATCCTATTTTAGTGTTTTGAGCTGCATAGAGCCAAATTTATTTATAATTTTATATAAAATGATAGGCATTTGCATAGGGAAGTACTGAATGTAAATAAGAGACCCAGAACGATGTACAAGCATTTAGGTCTAATAGCAATGGAGAAACACTCAAATTATTCCTTTTGGCTTGACTTTTTTTCTCCTATTTTTCTTTTATAAGATAGAAATTATGAAATTTTTTTTATGAAATATTTTGTACTGAGGCTCTAATCCTCAGACAGCCAAATAAACTTAAAGTTCTCTTATAAAAGCAATGAGATTCAACCTTGGGTGACATAATTGAAATGCACTTTATTTCCTCAGTCCATAATGTTTAGGTAATTCATGATTTTGCATTTTTAGAAAAATTGAGAATTAAAAATACAGTTGGTACCACATAATGGGTGTGGCTCTGTGTTTTAGAATTGTTAAAATGTTTTTAGAATGTTTAAAATAAATAAAGGATCCTACATCCATAAATATTTTAAATGGATGGCTCCACAGACTGCACACACATAAAAAGCACTAGTTTGCCAGAATGAATGACAAAATGGCAGAGAGGGATGCAGACTCACCCTGAGTTAAAACAGTTCACATTCTAGGACACTGAAAATTTTTGCACAAAAGAGAAACATTGCATTTTCTGGGAAGTAAGCACTCTCTGGCAAGGCTATAGCAGTAGCTACTGTGCCCATACCTGACTTATTATCCTTTTAATCATTTACTTTTTGAGGACATTTTTAGTCTTTGAGTTAGTATTACCATGATTATTAAATTGATTCTCTATGGAGAAAAGATTCCTCACTACTTAAAAGGAATGTAAACTGTTTCTCTTCTTTATCATTCTTTCTATAAAGTACAGCCTTCAGCAATGTGGCTACTATCCATATGCATTTTGTTAAGGGATATTAACCTTGGATACTGACAAAATAAAGAAGGTAAAGTATAGTAAATTTAATATAGTTGAGTATATAGTTAAAAAAAATAATAAAAATTACACTATTTGGGAATTTTTGGGAGGAGATGTCTCCATCATTTAATAATTATTTTGTATACTTACAACATTGGTAGTTTCTGTATCAGAGTAATGACATCATTAAAATCTAGTAGAAAAGGGAAGACCTTCTTGTGGTCTAGCAGCTAAGGACTGAAATGAACTTCTACTCACTTAAGTGCAGACATTGGCTTGCCTTCCTCCTTTCTTGCCTGCCTGCCTTCTTTCATTCCTTCCTTCCTTTCTTCCTTCTTCCCCTTGTTACTCCTCACCCTCTTCCTCTACAACTCCTTTGCCTAACTTCTCCTTTTTTATTCTGAGGGATTCCCGATCCTCTCAATATTACCATTATTTTTACTTCTAAAGACTCAAGTAATTTTGATAGACCCTAATTGTAAACACTGCAACTCCTGTGGTGAGTCAAATAGGGGGAGGATGAGGAAATTACACAAAAAGTAGTCAAACGAACTGTAATTTTTAAAGCTACTTCAAGCCTTTTACTAAAATATGCATATGATAACAAGAGCAACTGATAACATGATTCGTTTTCTGGGAAACTGTTGGTGCCTTAAAGCTATGATGATATTTACAACTGCTTGTTAAAACTCCACAATTGGAAATAAATATTTCTAATTGTGATATTTGGATAAAATAAAAGCTTTATAATATCAGAACAAATTGAATTATATAAGTGTATATGTACTATTATCTACTAAGCATATGATTATGAACATCTATTCAATAATAATAGGCAGATAATAACATGCAGAGAGATATCATTGTATTGAAGAGAAAATTATTTCAGATAATCAGGGGTATATGAATAACTAGATCCTCTAGCACACGTATTGTTAATGGAAACTGTCATTGAAAGGGTGCTTTACTAAAACTTTATCTAAAACTTTGACCAGATACCTAATTCCATCTACCATTTTTCAGACTTAAACAATAAAATCTTCAGTTAGTTTTGTCCAATAAAAGTTAAGCAAAAACAAACAAACAAAAAATTTCACATCTCTTAACCTGGAGATCCTCAGATAGAAGACCAAATTTGAAAAAAGCAAAATGAAAGATTTTCTTATAATCCTATTAGGCATTATAATCCTATTAGGGATCAAACCAGTTTTCTCTTTAGAAAACTAAATAGCATGCTTATACATTTAAGATAAAAAATGGGGCTGACCCACCCATTATTTGCCACTGTTTTATATCGATAATTGAAGTCCCATGTCTTCATTTTATCCCAAGATAAATGAAGTCCCATAAATGCCTCTTTAAATGCTATTTAAAATCAAATAGAGTCTCCTTAAATCTATAAAAACAGAAAAATATAAATTAATGATATCGTGTATATGTATAAAAGTCCACTTTCTTCAACAGATTAGATAGATGACAGATAGACACACACACACATGTAAATCTATATGTCTGCATTTCTCCATATATATCAAGAAAATAACTTTATCTTTAGGGTATTCAAAAATAATAGGATTAATTTTATTTAAAAAGGAAAGGTAAATATCCCTTCTCTACATAAATTCATGTTCAATGTAGATAAGACTTCTGTTCTATTTCTCCTGTCTTAGGGTTTTTTTCTGCAGCCACACCTATATTCAGCTCAAAGAAAGATTTATTAATTAAAGCTATAGCTTACCGTTAATTATTTTTGTATCATTTCCCCAAGTGGGTATCTAAGATTGCAAATTTGCTTCAACTAAAACCTTTAAAGGAAAAAAAGAAAAAAAGGGTAGAGTAGAAAGGATCGAGAAAGAGAAAATGAAGGAAAGGAAAAAAAACAATTGCATAGTAGGCTATCTTCGCTGCCATATAAAACAGAACAAACATATATATATATATATGTGTATATATATACATATATATATGTGTGTGTATATATATACATATATATATATCCTTCCCACTTTAGGTAAAGTTCCTATCACTTTACCTAAAATGTAAATGATTCTCCTTCAGGAGGGCAGAACACAAGGTAAATGTAATGGTTATCACCATCAGTTTGAAGACATATTACGTGGAAGTCAATCTATTCAAAGATATTTCCCTGATCTAGTTTCCAAGATACATGAAATCTCAGGGTAGTCAACAATTAACTTTAAAATCAGAAAAAAAATGTTAGAGGCATGTTACGCTTTATTTATTTTGATATAAAGGACTGTATATAGCAACACTCTCTCACCTTATAGTGGGGAAAACAAAAACAAAAACAAACAAAAAACTGTGATGTGGAAAGCAGGAGTTCCCCAAAGAAAAGTTAACCTGCCTACTGCATGAGTCCCTAAGAGGTGACTGTGAGATGAGTTTACATATTTATATATTTTTATTTTTCCAAGATTTACTTATTTATTTGGAGGCAGAGAGGCAGAGGAGATGGAGAAAGAGAGAATCTCATGCAGACTCCCAGATAAGCACAGAGTCTAACACAGGGCTTGATCCCACAACCCTAGGATCATGACATGAGCTGAAATCAGGAGTCTGACACTTAACCAACTGAGCCACCCAGGCACCCCTACCTATTTATTTTTAATATCCCTGTGAAAGAGTGAAACAAGTATATTTCTTATATTTTTAGACTAAATGGGTATTAGAACACATCTTACTTCTACTCCAAAGTCTTTTTAAAATAAATCTATAGAGACTCCATGCTATACTAGGCATTAGACTTCCATACTTCATGCTTCTTAGAAGTATTAGAACATCCACCATCTGGGGAATCATTGAAAATGGATTCCATGCCTGCCCTGATGCATGGGATTCCTCACATTAATGTGAGGGAGAACAACTTTCTTATGATTGTTCTTTAGAAAACCACTACAGAGTGCAGGTTCCTTAAAAATCATCAACAAACTATTTGGAGAGACTGGGTAAAAATATGGTGGAAACAGAATAAAAACTGTTTCTCTATGAATCTAGTAGCTTTATTTTGAAGATGGTTACTAAAAGGAGTTCAACAATTATTTTATATAATATTTTATCTTATATTATAAAAATATAACATATGTTTATGTTATATATGTGTTATATATGTTATATGTTATATATATGTTTATGTTATATATATAATATGTTATATTTTATAATATTTTATAGTATTTATACTATTAAAGTAAATTCATGAACTCTGAAAGTGAATACTTCAAAAAATAATCTAGTAGATTATCTTCTATTAATTTATAAGTACATTATTTTTATTTATAACTTCACATTTGACAAAGCAACCACTTCCCAGCACTCTGGGCAAGTTTCCATAATGGCACTCCTAAGAACCCATAAGACTACTGACATCTCTGATGAAAAGTACATGAAAGACTAGGGAATTAGGGAGAAAAAGGAAAATCCTAAAGGAAACATTTGTTCAATTACACTGAAGAATGTATAAAGAATTACCATTTTAGCAAAAGAGATTATTAATATAAAAGTATATGGTCAATTATGTGTGATAGGTGCATATAACTATACCAAATATTGTGCATCTATACTGCATTCAATATGTTGAACACAGTTCATCACAACCATTTCATCACATTCCTTCATTTTTCAAAGATTACATATTTTATAATTTTGTTCTGACTCTTCATTGTTATTTTAAACTTTAACAATATTTTCCTAAACATAATTTCTCAAAACAGTAGGTAATGAATGCCAAAAGAACTTCTTAAGAATAAAAGGTAGAGCCTATGTTTATTGGACAAGAAGAAACTTAAGTGAAATGTTGAAGAGCAGATACAATTTACTGTGAGCTTTAACAGCCAAGCAGAAAGAATGTTACGCTTTTCAGGTATCAGAAGACCTTATCAGAGCAGCTTGTTAGTGAATGAAACAGTCAATTTATGCTTACAGCTGTATACTCTCATTTATCCACCATGTTCGGAGTTTGCTCCGTGAACATCTGGAGAGAAATCATTTTCAAATAAAACAGTAAACATTCGAGCAGAAATCAGAGAGCTTTTGAATGAAAACAAAATAATTCCTTGGAATGTAGTTTCAAGCAGTCCTAGGATGTTCAGAAACTAATGTTAACATGTCTCTTTAGATTTAGATAACATTTAATATAAATATTAATGACAATTTCATTAAAATCTGATTTCCTACACAAGTGGATTCTTCTTTCATTCATTTCTACAATTTGAAACTGCTGTTTCCTGCTGACTATGGATAGCATCATTCAAAACTACAATGTGTGGCATATAGTTTATTACATGCATAGAAAAACAAACATTTTTCAAATTATAGATATTTGCAAGCAGGGAGAATAGAGCAGACTCACATTTGATATGTTCAGCCAATTCTGTAAGACGCTGTCCATGAGTAAAAATGTCAGAACAGATGGGAGGTCAGATAATTTCTCAGAAAAGCAGACACAGATCACATCTTTAAGAAAACATTCCTTCCGATTTCCTACTCCATTATTTAAATTAATCCACACTAATGATCAATACCCCAAAGAAATTTCCTCATCACACAACCAATTAGTCATATAGAAGGATCTCTCCTGATTGTCTCATTTTAGTGACCATACTTCAGTCAGTGTAATAGTCTTACTTTAACTGATCCCTTTACAGAAAACATATAAATATAATGGTTCCCAGCATTATGATATCATAGCACCTATAAATACAAGGGTTAGAGAAAATACATCCGTTTAAATTAAGAGTTTATAGTTCTCTTGTGGATAACTTCCAGCTGAAGGATGAGCATCTATAATTCTTCTTTGACAGAATAAATTGGAATTCCATGATCCTATCAGGTATTACAGAAAGTTCCAGATATCCGAATCCATATAATACACTGTTGATGAGCTACCTGACCTAATTTTCATGCCCTGGGGAAATTTCCAAACTATTATTAGTAAATGCACATAATACTAACAAGATAACAAATGTAAGCCAGTAATCTCACTGGGTAATTACTACTTCTGAAATATACACTATGTTTTGTTTTGTTTTGTTTTTTTACATTTACTCATCCACAGTTATAAACAGCAGCTGAAATCTAAGATTGTCTCCTGGACAAGGAGAAAAAAATAATGGAGTCTGAAGACATGGCTACCATAAGATTTTTTTTTTCCCTGCTTTAGAAAGCCATACTGTTATTTATCACAGGCATGTCATTTAAAGCAAATTCATATGGTGTATACTGCCATTTTCTCTGCATTCTAGCAGGCAACATTCTTTGAGTTTCCCATCTCCCCATCTGATAATTTGCTTTTTATGATATCCATTTCTGTTTTACAAATGTCACATTAATAATCTGATTATATCTTTAAAATGTCAAGCAGCTAAGTATCATGATTTTTGCTGTATACTACATATCACTCTTTTTATTATAAGTGTGCAGTGGTTATTGACTAACCATATTAAAGATTATTTCCACAGTAACATCTTCTAGTTCATGAGTGACCCATGGATATTCTGCTCATGTAAATATGCCATGCTATCACTCAGTTCTGTTGGCAACTGGCTATAAAACAGTCAGCTGACACATACCACTAATCTTAAATTTTTCTGAAGCAACTCTTATTCCGAGCCAATGGCAAAAACATAGGTGGAGGCTTCTATTATTTCCAGAAACTTGAGGAAATAAGAAACAAGTTATTAACTTAAGGGATTTTATATGACAGTTATAGGATAAAGATGGACTTGAATCCAGTTCACAGGATATATACACACTTTAATTTGTATATGATAGTGTGTGACTCCATCTGCTGAATTTTTCAAACATATACATATGGTACTACTCTCCGGTTTTTAACTCCATTCATTTATTTGTTTTAAATGATCTTTTTCAATTGCGTTTTGTTATAGAAATTAACACTTCAAAAACAAGCAAAACTGTTTTTTTTGCTTTAAGGTTTCTCCCTCTGAGGGAAATTTCAATTGCTATTTATCACTGTAGATAAGTAAATGCAAGAATATTGTATATATGAACAGCAATAATCAGTGAGATTCACTGGCTTAGGTTTGTTATCTTATTAGTATCAACCTTAAAAATAAAATAGCCAGTTATTTTACTAGCAAAATGAGTTGATTTTGGAATAGTAAAAGAACTACTATTCAGGACAAGCAGGCTATGGTGAATCACAGGCAAGTCTAAAGAAGCAAAGGGAAAGTCACCTTTTATTAAGTTTTAGAAGGAAACTGGGGTGAGGGCTCATTCAAAGAAAAGTTCATTGGAGAAGAACAAGAGTATGGTTAGGTAGTGCATTGTTGCTAGAGCACAGAGGAATCTTCCTTCTTTATCTTAAAACCAAGAGACAACATTCCTAGGTGAAAAATGTCCTTCCTTGTCAGGTTAATTCTTTGCTGGTTATGCAGGCAGCAGTACTTGGTGCATGTGTGAGAGCTCCCCCTTCAGGGCTTCCCAGCTTCATTTGAAATGAAGTTTCTTTTATTTATTTTCACAGCAGCATTTGCATTTACCAACCTTACCAGTCTTTAACAAAGATGGTGGTTAGGCAGGGATTTTGTAAAAGACTATACACACACACACACACATACACACACACACACGCTGATTTGCATTTTAGAGTATGACCAGTGTGCTTTAGCCTATTATGGTGATAAGTCAAAATATTAATTCCTCCAATGTATATTTTGCGAAGATGTCAAAATATCAGTTCTTCAAAAGACAACAGAGGTTTGAGATGTTGGTATTAATTATTCCAAGTGCCTTTCATACTAACTACTGATTCCATGTCAATTCCTTCTTTATTTCTAGTCAGCTGTATCACCTCCCTATCATCTCTTCCCTTTCCCTCTAGGCTTTGTCAAAAGCCACAGCATCTCTACTTTTATGGCTTTGATAGTCAGCTAAAAATGAGTTTTAAAATAAATATATGTTGTGGAAAAGGAGTATTATTTAGCTACTACGATGAGTAGTGGCCTTCCCAGAAAAGTAGCATGAAGCAACAGAGGGTTAAAATATCACAAACTGATTTTCAGAAGGGATTGTCGCATTGCCACTTTTCCTTAATTTCTTACTCCAGATACTCACTTTTACATTTTTATATAATAAATATAGTTTCCAATGCTTAATCTCATTCCTTCAACTAATGGAGACAAAAATGCATACATACAAAAAGACAAAATTGGCATTCTCATTTTCTAAGAAGGGAACTAACACTAGGTCCTCTTCACTTGTAGGTACTTTCTGTATCATATTTCAGTTATGTTTCATGAAACGTATACCATTACTACCTCCCATTTTATGGATGTAAGAATTGAGAGTTATTCATGTTATAAAAGTTGCCCAGGGATGCCTAGATGGCACAGTCCATTAAGCATATGACTCAGTTTCAGCTCAGGTTGTGATCTCAAGTCATGAGATTGAGTCCAGCATCTAGCTCCAATCTCAGTGTGGAGTCAGCTTAAGATTCTCTCTGCCTTTCCTGCTCATGCTCACACCCTCTCTCTCAAATAAATAAATCTTAAAAAAAAAACAAAAAACAAAAACAAAAACAACAACAACAAAAACCTTTGCCCAAGTTCACTACCTCTTAAATACTTGCTGTTTTCTTTTTTTTTTTTTTTTAAATTGGGCTTGACCAAGTAGTTATATAGGTGTTCTTTTTGGTCTTTGATCTCTAATGATTATTATTATTTTTATAATGTGCACACTTTGAACATATATCTAGAAAGAAAAAATAGTATATTGAACTTCACGTACCTTTTCGTAATGGCAACAAATCAAATCATTACTTCATCCTCCTTTACTCTTCCCAAAATATTTATTTATTTATTTATTTATTTTAATTGAAGCTTTCTTTTATTTAAACATATAATGTAACCCCACCACCCTCTCTCAACCCCTCTTCCCGCCACCCCCCTCAGTTTGTTTTATGACATTAAGAGTCTCTTTTGGTTTGTCTCCCTCCCGATCCCATCTTGTTTCATTTTTTCTTTTCCTAACCCCTTAACCCCCACCCCCTTTGCATCTCCACTTCCTCATATCAGAAGATCATGTGATAGTTGTCTTTCTCCAGTTGACTTATTTCGCTAAGCATAATACGCTCTAGTTCCATCCATGCCGTCGCAAATGGTAAGACTTCATTGCTTTTGATGGCTGCATAGTATTCCATTGTATATATATACCACCTCTTCTTTATCCATTCATCTGTTGATGGACATCTAGGTTCTTTCCATAACTTGGCTATTGTGGACATTGCTGCTATAAACATTTGGGTACACGTGTCCCTTTGGATCACTACGTTTGTATCTTTAGGGTAAATACCCAGTAGTGCAATTGCTGGGTCATAAGGGAGCTCTATTTTCAATTTTTTGAGGAACCTCCATGCTGTTTTCCAGAGTGGTTGCACCAGCTTGCATTCCCACCAACAGTGTAGGAGGGTTCCCCTTTCTCCACATCCTTGCCAGCATCTGTCATTTCCTGACTTGTTCATTTTAGCCATTCTGACTGGTGTGAGGTGGTATCTCATTGTGGTTTTGATTTGTATTTCCCTGATGCCCAGTGATGTGGAGCACTTTTTCATGTGTCTGTTGGCCATCTGGATGTCTTCTTTGCAGAAATGTCTGTTCATGTCCTCTGCCCATTTCTTGATTGGATTATGTGTTCTTTGGGTGTTGAGTTTGCTAAGCTCTTTGTAGATTTTGGATACTAGCCCTTTATCTGATATGTCGTTTGCAAATAACTTCTCCCACTCTGTCAGTTGTCTTTTGGTTTTGTTGACTGTTTCCTTTCTGTGCAAAAGCTTTTGATCTTGATGAAGTCCCAATAGTTCATTTTTTTCCCTTGCTTCCCTTGCCTTTGGCGTTGTTCCTAGGAAGAAGTTGCTGCGGCTGAGGTCAAAGAGGTTGCTGCCTGTGTTCTCCTCAAGGATTTTGATGGATTCCTTTCTCACTTTGAGGTCCTTCATCCATTTTGAGTCTATTTTCGTGTGTGGTGTAAGGAAATGGTCCAATTTCATTTTTCTGCATGTGGCTGTCCAATTTTCCCAACACGATTTGTTGAAGAAGCTGTCTTTTTTGCATTGGATATTCTTTCCTGCTTTGTCGAAGACTAGTTGACCATAGAGTTGAGGGTCTATTTCTGGGCTCTCTGTTCTGTTCCATTGATCTATGTGTCTGTTTTTGTGTCAGTACCATACTGTCTTGATGATGACAGCTTTGTAATAGAGCTTGAAGTCTGGAATTGTGATGCCACCAGCTTTGGCTTTCTTTTTCAATATTCCTTTGGCTATTCGAGGTCTTTTCTGGTTCCATATAAATTTTAGGATTATTTGTTCCATTTCTTTGAAAAAATTGGATGGGATTTTGATAGGCATTGCATTAAATGTGTAGATAGCTTTAGGTAGCATAGACATTTTCATAATATTTATCCTTCCAATCTATGAGCATGGAACATTTTTCCATTCCTTTGTGTCTTCCTCCATTTCTTTCATGAGTACTTTATAGTTCTCTGAATATAGATTCTTTGCCTCTTTGGTGAGGTTTATTCCTAGGTATCTTATGGTTTTGGGTGTAATTGTAAATGGGATTGACTCCTTAATTTCTCTTTCTTCTGTCTTGTTGTTGGTGTAAAGAAATGCAACTGATTTCTGTGCATTGATTTTGTATCCTGACTACTGAATTCCTGTACAAGCTCTAGCAGTTTTGGAGTGGAGCCTTTTGGGTTTTCCACATATAGTATCATATCATCTGCAAAGAGTGATAGTTTGACTTCTTCTTTGCTGATTTGGATGCCTTTAATTTCTTTTTGTTTTCTGATTGCTGAGCCTAGGACTTCTAGTACTATGTTGAATAGCAGTGGTGATAGCGGACATCCCTGCCATGTTCCTGACCTTAACGGAAAAGCTCTCAGTTTTTCTCCATTGAGAATGATACTTGCAGTGGGTTTTTCATAGATGGCTTTGATAATATTGAGGTATGTGGCTTCTATCCCTACACTTTGAAGAGTTTTGATTAGGAAGGGATGTTGCACTTTGTCAAATGCTTTTTCAGCATCTTTTGAGAGTATCATATGGTTCTTGTTCTTTCTTTTGTTAATGTACTGTATCACATCGATTGATTTGCGGATGTTGAACCAACTCTGCTGCCCTGGAATAAATCCCACTTGGTCGTGGTGAATAATCCTTTTAATGTACTGTTGGATTCTATTGGCTAGTATTTTGGTGAGAATTTTCGCATCTGTGTTCATCAAGGATATTGGTCTGTAATTCTCTTTTTTGATGGGATCCTTGTCTGGTTTGGGGATTAAGGTGATGCTGGCCTCATAAAATGAGTTTGGAAGTTTTCCTTCCATTTCTATTTTTTGGAACAGTTTCAGGAGAATAGGAATTAATTCTTCTTGAAATGTTTGGTAGAATTCCCCTGGAAAGCCATCTGGCCCTGGGCTTTTGTTTGTTTGGAGATTTTTTATGACTGTTTCAATCTCCTTACCGGTTATGGGCCTATTCAGGTTTTCTATTTCTTCCTGGTTCAGTTTTAGCAGTTTATATGTCTCTAGGAAAGCATCCATTTCTTCCAGATTGTCAAATTTGTTGGCATAGAGTTGTTCATAATATATTCTTATGATTGTTTGTATTTCTTTGGTGTTGGTTGTGATCTCTCCTCTTTCATTCATGATTTTATTTATTTGGGTCCTTTCTCTTTTCTTTTTGATAACTCTGGCCAGGGGTTTATCAATCTCATTAATTCTTTCAAAGAACCAGCTCCTAGTTTCATTGATTTGTTCTATTGGTTTTTTGGTTTCTATTTCATTGATTTCTGCTTTGATCTTTATTATTTCTCTTCTCCTGCTGGGTTTAGGCTTTCTTTGTTGTGCTTTCTCCAGCTCCTTTAGGTGTAGGGTTAGGTTTTGTATTTGAGACCTTTCCTGTTTCTTTTTTTTCTTTTTTTTAAGATTTTTTTTCCATTTATTATTTTTGAGAGAGAGAGAGCTCAGGCAGACAGAGTGGTAGGCAAAGGCAGAGGGAGAAGCAGGCTCCCTGCCGAGCAAGGAGCCCGATGTGGGACTCGATCCCAGGACGTTGGGATCATGACCTGAGCCGAAGGCAGCCGCTTAACCAACTGAGCCACCCAGGCGTCCCGACCTTTCCTGTTTCTTGAGAAAGGCTTGTATCGCTATATATCTTCCTCTCAGGACTGCCTTTGCTGTGTCCCACAGATTTTGGACAGTTGTGTTTTCATTTCATTTGTTTCCATGTTTTTTTTCAATTCTTCTTTAATTTCCTGGTTGACCCATTCATTTTTTAGAAGGATGCTGTTAAGTCTCCATGTATTTGTGCTCTTTCCAAATTTCATATTGTGATTGAGATCTAGATTCAGAGCATTGTGGTCTGAAAATATGCAGGGAATGATCCCAATCCTTTGATACCAGTTGAGACCTGATTTATGACCCAGGATGTGATCTATTCTGGAGAATGTTCCATGGGCACTAGAGAAGAATGTGTATTCTGTTGCTTTGGGGTGGAATGTTCTGAATATATCTGTGATGTCCATCTGGTCCAGTGTGTCATTTAAGACCTTTATTTCCTTGTTGATCTTTTGCTTGGATGGTCTGTCCATTTCAGTGAGGGGTGTGTTAAAGTCTCCAACTATTATTGTATTCTTGTCAATGTGTTTCTTTGATTTTGTTATTAATTGGTTTATATAGTTGGCTGCTCCCATGTTAGGGGCATAGATATTTAAAATTGTTAGATCTTCTTGTTGGACAGACCCTTTGAGTATGATATAGTGTCCTTCCTTATCTCTTATTATAGTCTTTGGCTTAACATCTAATTCATCTGATTTAAGGATTGCCACCCCAGCTTTCTTCTGATGTCCATTAGCATGTAAATTGTTTACCACCCCCTCACTTTAATCTGGAGGTGTCTTCAGGTCTAAAATGAGTTTCTTGTAGGCAGCATATGGATGGGTTTTGTTTTTTTTTATCCATTCTGACACCCTGTGTCTTTTGATTGGGGCATTTAGCCCATTTACATTCAGGGTAACTATTGAGAGATATGAATTTAGTGCCATTGTATTTCCTGTATGGTGATTGTTACTGTATATTGTCTCTGTTCCTTTCTGATAATACTTTTAGGGTCTCTCTTTGCTTAGAGGACCCCTTTCAATATTTCCTGTAGAGCTGGTTTGGTGTTTACAAACTCTTTCAGTTTTTGTTTGCCCTGGAAGCTTTTTATCTCTCCTTCTATTTTTAATGATAACCTAGCTGGATAAAGTATTCTTGGCTGCATGTTTTTCTCGTTTAGTGCTCTGAATATATCATGCCAGTTCTTTCTGGCCTGCCAGGTCTCTGTGGATAAGTCT
>RCUC01133930.1:0-18369 GCA_003697995.1 Taxidea taxus jeffersonii | reverse complement strand
GGTGTGGGGCTCGATCCCAGGACCCTGGGATCATGACCTGAGCCAAAGGCAGAGGCTTTAACTCACTGAGCCACCCAGGTGCCCCAAGATTCCATGATTTTTTTTTTAATCCCGGGAGTTCTGACATTTTCTAGGATGTGCCTTTTTCATTCAGTTGCTTTGCTTTTGCTTTTACTTTTTAAAACATTAAACTTACAGATTTATTTGAAGCCCTCTATGTATTACTCCTGATCCTTTCCCTCCATTTCCACAGGCAACCACTGTCCTGAAATTTGGAGTTTATTATTCCCATGAATACTTTTATACTAAGAGTATATACTTATGTATCTATAAACAATACATAGTATGGATTTACATGCTTTGAAACTTTACATGTGAACAGTATAATACTGTATGCATTCCTCTGCAATTTCCTTTATTCCCCCCTCAACATGGTTTTTTAAAAATATATCCATGTTGATCCATGTTGTTTTATTTACTTCAGCTGTTACATAGTATCCTGTTACATAAAAGTACTGTAATTTTTTAAAAAGATTTTTATTTATTTATTTGACAGAGAGATCACAAGTAGGCAGAGAGGCAGGCAGAGAGAGAGGGAGAAGCAGGCTCCCTGCTGAGCAGAGAGCCCGATTCGGGACTCAATCCCAGGACCCTGAGATCATGACCTGACCGAAGGCAGAGGTTTAACCCACTGAGCCACCCAGGCGCCCCTGTGGTTGTCTGTTTTTATTGATTTGTAACAATTCTTAATATTTTTCAGCTGTCATTCCTTTGTGATTTTTTTTTTATTTGCAATGTAAACATCTCAATACTGCTTATCTTTTATAATATTTTTATACTGTCTCTTGTTAATCTAAACTTTTAAATGTCAGTGTTGTGTAATTGTTAATCTGTTTTAAATGCTTACACTTTTTATATCTTATTTAAGAAACCTTTCTCTTGGGGCACCTGGGTGGCTCAGCTGGTTAAGCCTCTGCCTTTGGCTCAGGTCATGATCTCAGGGTCCTGGGATCGAGCCCCGAATCAGGGTCTCTACTCAGCAGGGAGCTTGCATTGGGCTCTTTGCTCAGCGGGGAGCCTGCTTCCCCCCTCTCTCTCTCTCGCTGCCTCTCTGCCTACTTGTGATCTCTCTCTCTGTCAAATAAATAAATAAAATCTTAAAAAAAAAAAAAAAAGGAAACCTTTCTCTTTATGATTCTGAGGTCATAAGATACTCATCTGTTTCCTTTTAAATGTTTTTGGTTTTCAAATTGTAATCTTAAACCTCTTGAAATTTACTTTTGTGTAATGTGTGAGAGGTTCCTCCCCTACAGTAATTTGTAAGCCACTTCTCACATACTAATTTTCACATATATGTGGATCTATTTTTTGGCTCTCTGTTATATATTAGTGCATTCTTTACACATGGTTTTACTTACTACAGTTTTAAAGTAAGTCCTTCTATTTGCCAAGGGAGGGTCTCCTACCATGTTCTTTTTGAAATGCACTTGGTTATATTCAGCTCCTTATAGTCTCCTGTGACTTTTAAAATGGTTGGATTGGTTGGATTTTATCCTGATGTACTGTAGTACTATGCAGTTCTTACTCCAGTCACCTGGAGGTAGTGACAGATTCCATAGGCTTAAGGGCATGGTCACCAACAAGACTACCTCCATTGCAGATGCCAGTCTCAAGTTCTTGCAGTCTGCTTCAGGTTTGATAATTTGCTGGAATGACTCACAAAACACAGGAAAGTGCTATGCTTAACGATCATGGTTTTATTTTAAAAGATAAAATTTAGGGGCGCCTGGGTGGGTTAAAGCCTCTGCCTTCGGCTCAGGTCATGATCCCAGGGTCCTGGGATCGAGCCCCACATCGGGCTTTCTGCTCAGTGGGGAGCCTGCTTCCTCCTCTCTCTCTGCCTGCCTTTCTGCCTACTTGTGATCTGTCCGTCAAATAAACAAATAAAATCTTTAAATAAATAAATAAAATAAAGTTTAGAACCAACCAGATGAAGAGACACATAAGGCAAGGTCTGGGAGGGTTAGGGTTCCAACATAAAGCTTCCATGCGCTCACCCTGTGGAATCAGGTCCTGTCAGCCTCCCTACGTTATCAGTGTATTCACCTGTCAGGAAGCTCTTTTGAACTTCAGTGTTTAACTATGTTGAAGTTTTTGACTCATGATTGAACTTAATCTTCAGTCCCTCCTCTTCCCTTTATGGAGGTGGAGCTGATGTTACTAATCTCCTTAGTATCTTTACTTGTATTTTGTTGATGTTTTGTGTCCTTATTCACAAAGGTTACTCTTCTCTAGTTTTACTGTGCTTCCTTGTCAGGTTTTGGTATCAGAGTGATACTGGCCTCATAGAATGAGTTGGAAAGTGGTCATCCTCTTCTGTGTTTTGGAGGAGTTTCAGAAGGGTTGGTATTAATTCTTTGGTAAATGTTTGTAGAATTCACCAGTGAAGCCATCTAATCCTGGATTTTTCTTGAGAGAAGTTTCTTTGATTATTTAATCTCTTTACTTTAATACCCTAGGGGTATTCAGATTTTCTATTCTTGGGTAAGTTTTGGTAGTTTGTTCCTAGGAATTTGTCCCTTTCATTTAGGTTGTTTAATATGTTGGCATTTAGTTGTTCATTGTGTTCTTTTAACAATCTTTTTATTTCTGTAAGGTCATTAGTAATATCCTGCCTTCATTCCTGACTTTAGTAATTTGAATCTTATATTTTTCTCCATCAATTATTCTGAAGGTTTGTCCATTTTGTTCATCATTTCAAACAACCCGCTTTTGGTTTCATTGAGTATGATTCCATTTCTGTTAAATTTTCAAATTAGGCAAATCCATAGAGACTGAAAGTAAGTTAGTAGTTGGTGGGAGTTGAGGTGGGGGGAATTGCAAGAGGTGAGGTTCCTTTCAGGGTTGATGGAAATACTCTCTTAATTAGGTAGTGATGGTGGTCATACAGTATTGTGAATATGCTATAAAGCATAGAATTGTACACTTTAAAATGGGGGCACCTGGGTGGCTTAGTGGGTTAAGCCTCTGCTTTCGGCTCAGGTCATGATCTCAGGTCCTGGGATCAAGCCCCACATTGGCTCTCTGCTCGGCGGGGAGCTTGCTTTCCCCTCTCTCTCTTCCTGCTGCCCTGCCTACTTGTGATCTCTCTCTCTGTCAAAAGTAAATAAAATCTTTTAAAAATAAAATAAAATAAAATGGCTAAAATGGTGGATTTTATGTTAGTAAATTTTATTCAAATAAAAAATTCTTTTTCAGGTTTGAATTGATTGCATATGTATGGGTCTGTTTCTGCACCTTATGTTCTGTTTCAGTGATCTATTTTGTCTATCTTGAGGCCAGTAATCATTCTGCCTGGACTCAGCTCTAGCTTTGTAACAAGACTTGAAGTCAGGTAATTTAAGTCCCCCAACTTTATTCCTCTTTTTAAAAGGTGTTTTTTAAAAATTTTTTATTTTTTAAAGATTTTATTTATTTATTTGACAGACAGAGATCACAAGTAGACAGAGAGGCAGGCAGAAGGGAGAGGAGGAAGCAGGCTCCCTGCTAGCAGAGAGAGCCTGATGTGGGACTCCATCCCAGGACCCTGAGATCATCACCTGAGCTGAAGGCAGAGGCTTTAACCCACTGAGCCACCCAGGCGCCCTAAAAGGTGTTTTAGCTATTTTAGTTCTTTTCCATATGAATTTTAGAATAAGTTTATCAATTTCTGTAAGGTATTTCCTGGAATTTTTATTGGTTATGTTGAATCTACAGATGAATTTGGGCAAAATGACACCATAAGACATCAAGTCTCCAGATGCATGAACTCCATTCATTTAGGTTTTATTTAATTTTTCTTAGCAGTGTATTGTAGTTTTCACTGTATAGGTCTTCTACAGCTCTTGTCACATTTGTCCCTAAATATTTTGTGTTTTTTAATGATAATCTAAATTATTGCTGATATATAAAAACATAATTGGTTTTTTTTTAAGATTTTTATTTATTTATTTATTTATTTGACAGAGACAGATCACAAGTAGGCAGAGAGGCAGGCGGAGAGAGAGGAAGGAAAGCAGGCTCCCTGCTGAGCAGAGAGCCCAATGCGGGGCTCGGTCCCAGGACCCTGGGATCATGACCTGAGCCGAAGGCAGAGGCTTAACCCACTGAGCCACCCAGGTGCCCCCATAATTGTTTTTTTGTGTGTCAATCTTGTATTCTGCAATCTAACTAAACCTAGGCATTTTAAACAGCTTTAAAAAAGTGACTCTTCATGAATGATCATGTCATCTGTAAATAAAGACAGTTGTACTTCTTTGTTTCTCCTCTGGATGCCTGTGATCTTTTTTTTTTCCTGCGAGAACTACACATAGAGTAGTGAATATAAGTGGTGGTCATGGACATTTTTGCCTTTGTCCTGATCTTAGGAGGAAAACATTCAGTCTTTCACCACTAAGTCTGATGATAACAAGATTTTTTACTATGTCCTTCCTCAGGAGAGAGTTCCCTTCTGTTCCGAGTTTGCTGAGAGATTTTATCAGGATTGCATATTGGATTTTGTCAAAATTTTGGGGATATTTGAGATGATTATGATTTTTAAGTTCATTAATATGGCGAATTACAATGATGGATTTTTAAAAACTAGCCTTATATTTCTGGGGGGGGATAAACACCAGTTAAGTCGTTGTGGAATGAATTGTATCTCCTCCATATGTGTGTTTTGAAACCCTTACCCCCAATGGGACTATATCTGGAGGTAGGGTCTTAAGAGGTAATCAAGGTTAAATGAAGTCATAAGAATAGGGCCCTAACGTGGTAGGACTGTGATCTCTTATAATAACTGGAGAGGATATCTCTCTCTCTTTCTGCCATGTGAGAATGCAGTGAGAAAGTGATTGTCTGCAAGCCAGAAGAGAGCTCTCACCAGAATTTGAAAGCGCCGAATCCTAGCCACTAGACCACCAGGAAGTCGGCTCTCACCAGAATTTGACCATGCTGGTACCCTAGTCTTGGATTTCCAGCCTCAAGAACTGAGAAAATAAATTTCTGTTGTTTTAACCTCACAGTCTGTGGTATTTTGTTATGGCAGCCTGAGCAGACAAAGACAGTCATTATGAATTACTCTCTTTATGTATTTGCTGAAATTTGTGTTAAGAAGTTTTGCATCTGTTTTCACAAGGAATATTGCTCTGTAGTTCTCTTCCTTTTGATGTGTTTCTTTGATTTTCTTATCGGGATATAATATTGGCCCCATGGAAGGAACTGTGAAGCATTTCCTCCTTTTCAGTCTTCTGGAACAGTTTGTATAGAATTGGTATTCTTTAAATCTTTGATTTAATTCACCAGTAAACCACTTGGGCCTGGAGTTTTCTTCATTATTCAATTTCTTTAATAGGTATAGGACTATTTATTTCATCTGTTTCCTTTTGGATGAGCTTTGGTAATTTGTTTCTTTCAAAAAATTGTCCCATTTCATTGAAATTATAGACTTTATCAGCATACATTGGTCATAGTGTTCCAATTATCTTTTCCATGTCTGTAGTATCTCTAATCCATCATATTTCTGACATTGTTTATTTGTGTCTCCTTTTTCCCCTCTCTTTAGTCTGTACAGTGATACTACGTGAAGAGTGATACAGACTAAAGAGATATTCTTGGTAAGCTATTGATAAACTATTGATAGCTTATCAATATATATTTTTTAAATTTTTCTCAAAGAACTAGCTTTTTGGTTTCATCAATTTCTACTACTTGTTTTTTTCCTTTCTTCTGTTTAAACTGTGTTTCATTTGCTCTTATTGTAGTTTATTAAGGCAAAAGCTTTGGTCATTGATCTGAGACCTTTTCAAGTGTAGATTGTTCTATAAATTTCTCTATATACTTCTTTAGCTGTATATCACAAAATTTATTATGTTTTATTTTATCATGTTTAATAACTTTTTCACTGTCATTTAAATAATTTTACCCCTCCTTTTTATTTATTTTTATTTATTTTTATTTTTTTAAGATTTTTATTTATTTATTTATTTGACAGAGATCACAAGTAGGCAGAGAGGCAGGCAGAGAGAGGAGGAAGCAGGCTCTCCACTGGGCAGAGAGCCCGATGTGGGGCTCCATCTAGGACCTTGGAATCATGACCTGAGCTGAAGGCAGAGGCTTTAACCCACTGAGCCACCCAAGGACCCCTTGCCCCTCCTTTTTAAAAAAAGATAGCATTTATTTGAGAGAGAGAGATAAAGAGCATGGTGGGGGGGTGTGGCAGAAAGAGGGAGAGAGAGTAGCAGACTCCTTACTGAGCAGGGAGCCAGACATGGGGTTCGATCCCAGGACCCTGAGATCATGACCTGAGCACTAAACCAACTGAGCCATCTAGGTGCCCTTCCTTTTTTTTTTTTTTTTTAAACTCCAAATTAGATGTATGTTTGACCACTTAAAGTTGTCCCACAGTTTAATGATATGTGCACTTATTTTTAGTCTTTTTTCCCCAATTGTTTTCTTTAGTTTTTATTTCTTACTGCTATTGTTTTTAAGTTCACTAATTTTGACAATTCTTAATTTAGCTTATATCTTATTCCGTTTTTGTTTTGTTTTGTTTTTTAATCAGAAACAGGGTTTTCCTCTCAAATTTTTCTTTAGGTCTTTTGGGTTTTGTTTTTTGGTTTCAGAGATACAATTTAGTGATTCATCAGTTGTATATAACACCCAGTGCTCATTACATCAAGTGCCCTCCTTAGTGGCTATCACCCAAGTATCCCTTCCCCCACCTTCCTCCCCTCCAGCAACCCGTCAGTTTGTTTCCTAGAGTTCAGTGTCTCTTATGGCTTGCATCCCTCTCAATTTTCATCTTACTTTATTTTTCCTTCCCTTCCCCTGTATTCATCTGTTTTGTTTCTTAAATACCATATATGAGTGAAATCATAGGGTATTTGTCTTTTTCTGATGGACTTATTTTGCTTAGCATAATAAATACCCTGTAGTTCATCCATGTTGTTACAGATGGCAATAGGTCTTTTTTACACTATCCATGTCTTCATGCCACATGTTCATTCTTTCCTCTAGTTTCTTGAACATATAGATTATGGTCATTTATAGCCCTGTAATTCCATATCCCTTTATTAATTCTATTATTTGAGTTACTTAGTGGATTTTTTTTTCTTACTGTGGGTTGAATTTTTTGCTTCCTTCGCTTATTTGGTAATTTTTGAGTAGATAGTAGACATTGTAAATTTTACTGTACTAGAGGTTAGATTTTTGTTTTTACTTTTTTATTTAAAAAATATTTATTTATTTGAGAGAGAGTGCATATGAGCAGAGGGAGCAGGAGAGAATTTTAAGTAGACTCACTGCTTGGTGGGGAATCCACCTCCCAGGCTCAATCTCATTAACCTGAGATCATGACCTGAGCTGAAACCAAGAGTTGCTTGTTTAACAGACTGAGCCACCTAGGTGCCCTTGTTTTTGTTTTTAAAAAATGAAGTGTAGTTGCAATACAGTGTTGTATTAGTTTCAGGTGTACAACATTGTGATTCAGTAATTCTGTAGGTCACTCAGTGTTCATTACTGCAGTATTAAGGACTGTATTCCCTACACTGTGCTTTTCATCTCCAGAACTTTTTTTTTTTAAGATTTTATTTATTTATTTGACAGACAGAGATCACAAGTAGGCAGAGAGGCAGGCAGAGAGAGAGGAAGAAGCAGGCTCCCTGCAGAGCAGAGAGCCCAATTCCATGCGGTGCCCCTGGGATCATGAGAACCTGAGGCGAAGGCAGAGGCTTTAACCCACTGAGCCACCTAGGCACCCCCTCCAGGACTTATTTTATAACTGGAAGTTTGTACTACTTAATCCCCTCCACCCGTTTTGCTCATTCCTGAGCAACCACCATTTTGGTAACCACCAGTTTTTTCTCTTCGGTTTTTGCTTGTTCATTTGTTTTTATAGATTCTACAAATAAGGGAAATCATACGGTTTTTGTCTTTCTCTGACTGACTTCATTTAGCATAATAACCTCTAGGTCCATCGATGTTGTCACAAATGGCAAAATTTCATTCTTTTTATGGCTGGTAATATTCCACTGTGTGTATTTACCACATTTTCTTTATCTACTCATCAGTAGATGGACACTTGTTTTGCTTCCATATCTTTGCTATTGTAAATAATGTGCAATTCATGCTAGATAATTTTGTAAACTTGTATTCTTGAGCTCCGGGACATATTTCATATACTTGGAAACATTTTTAAGGGGGGAGGGGCAAAGGGAGAGAGAATCTTTTTTATTAATTTAAATTCAATTAACATATAATGTATTACTGGTTTCAGAGGTAGAGGCCAGTGATTCATCAGTCTTATGTAATACCCAGTACTCATTGCATCACGTGCCCTCCATAATGTCCATCACCCCATCCTCCCACACCCTCTTGCTCCAGCAACCCTGTTTGTTCCCTATGATTAAGTTTCCTATGGTTTGTCTCCCAGGACAGAGAATCTTAAGCAGGCTCCATGCTCAGGGTAGAGCCCAACATGCAACTTGTTCTCACAACCCTGAGATCATGACCTGAGCCAAAATCAGGAGTCAGTCACTTAACTAATGAGCCACCTGGGGCCTCAGAAACTAATTATTTAATATATTGCTTTTAAGCTTTGTTAGGTGAGGCTGGATGTGTGTTTATCCTAGGGTTAGTATTTTTCCTACTGACAAAAGATTCATTTTTCTGTAAAGAGTTAGATACTAAATGTTTTAGGCCTTGTGGGCTATAGAGTCTCTGTCCTAACTACCTTTCCTTTCTGTTTTAGTGTGGAAGTAACCATAGATAGTATTTAAATGAATGAGCATGGTTGTGAACTTTATTCTTGGATACTGTAATTTCATTTGTCATGAAATATTACCTTTTTGTTTTTTGTTTTTTTGGCTGTCTTATAATGCAGAAAACATTCTTAGTTCTTGGGCTATACAGAAATAGGAGGTGGAGCAGATTGACCTCTGGGATGTAATTTGTTGGCCTCTGCTCCATTCAGTGCTATTTGATATATGAAAGTTTCTGTTCTGGCTCTTAGACACAGGGCTTGCTCAGTCTCTTAGACCTCTGTGGGCATTGAGCATTGTTCCCTCTATGCCTTTGGAATGATGCTTTCTGTGACCTTGGATAGTTTAGTCAGTACTTTGGTATAAAGACTTGGAGCCATTTTTAGATTTCCAGAGTGTCCTCTACAGCTTTCTCCTCTCTGTCACCGTACTCCGTGGACTCTGGTTCATGTCTCTAGGTTGCCTTCTTTTTTTTTTTTTTTTTTTTTTTCTAGTTTGCCTTCTTGACTTCCAGCTTCATCTCTTTAATATGGGAAAATGACCAGGTTTTGACTGGGTCCTCCTTTTTTGCCTTTTACCCAGCTAGTACGCTGGGGCCATTATAGGGCTTATCTCCTTTGTTTCTCATCTGTAATGTTCACTTGCTTTTGTTGCTTCCTATGTAATGTCTTGAGTGCCGTTGTTTCATAGATTTTGTTGCATTGCCTAGTTGTTTCAGGCGATAAGATCAATATAGTTCTTGTTACTCCATATTTATCACAAACACAAGCACATTACTTTCTCCCCCCCCCCCCCCTTTTTCTTTTTCTCCTTTTCTTAACTGTCATTTAAAGGAATCTGGGCAGGAGGATCAGCCCACAATCTTGATGTAATGTAACCATTACTGTCCATCTAGAGAATTAAACTATGGGGATCTTTTTATTTTCCACATATGTATTGAGTACCGCTTGGATGCTAAACCCTTCTCTAGATATTACAAATAAAACTTCAATGGAACTTCCATTTTAGTGGTCTTCAACATTAGATAGTGAACATAATGTCTACTTATATGAAATAGGAGTATATATATATTCCTAAGGGATTTACTGGCATGTGTGAATCATAACCAAGGATCCCTGAGTCATTTAAAACATTTTAAGATGTTGGGGTGCCTGGGTGGCTCAGTGGGTTAAAGCCTCTGCCTTCGGCTCACGTCATGATCTCAGGGTCCTGGGATGGAGCCCCACATCGGGCTCTCATCAGTCGGGAGCCTGCTTCCTCTTTCTCTCTCTTCCTAGCTCTCTGCCTACTTGTGATCTCTGTCTGTCAAATAAATAAATAAAAACCTTAAAAAAATTTTTAAGATGCCAGTTTTAAATTTAAATAAATACATGTTTATTTATTAAAATGTCACAAAGGCTAACAGTGACATTGTATCATACCATTTTATGAAATACTCTTAACCCACCATGGCAGTTTCTTTTCCCCTTGTTGGTCAGATATTTTTATTGATAGTTGATAATTACCTTACTAAGTAAAACACAGGAGATCTGAATAAATTCAGTTTGGTAAACCAAGTCTTTTAAAATGTAGTATCTGTGGCGAGAAATAATGTGAAGCAAGATGGTATAGAGTAAAAAACACGGCCTTCACTATTAACTGGGTTAGAATCTCAGTTTTGCCACTTTATATGGGTATGACCTGAGCAGGTTATTAACTTCTGAGCCTCTTCATAATGGAGACAATAATGTCTCTAAAGTTATTTTAAGGATCTAGTATTAGTTCCTTTTACCTGTAGTATACTGTTGTTTCATTTTGTGTAGTTCATGTAAAAAAATAGATTTGTTTATAATGCATTCTTTAAATTCACATTTACTCAAGTTTTTTCCCTAAATTTTTATTCAAATTCTAGTTAGTTAGCATATAGTGTAATACTGGTTTTGGGAGTAGAACTTAGTGATTCATCACTTGTATATAACCATCCAGTGCTCATCATAACAAGTGCTGTCCTTAATACCCATCTCCCATTTAGCCCATCCCCTACCTCCTCCCTCCATCAACCCTCAGTTCTCTGTTGAGTCTCTTATGGTTGGCTTCCCTCTCTTTTTTTTTTTCCCTTTCCATATGTTCCTCTGTTTTGTTTCTTAAATTCCTCATATGATTGAAATCATATGGTATTTGTGTTTCTCTGACTGATTTCACTTAGCATAATGCACTCTAGCTTCATCTATGTTGTTGTAAATACGAGAGTTCATTCTTTTTTGCTGGCTGAGTAATACTCCACTGTGTATATATGCCACGTCATCTTCAGTTAATGGACATTTGGGCTCTTTTCATAGTTTAGCTATTGTTGATAATGCTGCTATAAACATCGAGGTGCATGTATGCCTTTGAATCTGTATTTTTGCAAATACTTAAGTTTTTAATATTTATAAAAACTAGGAATGCCATCTCTGGCCATGATGGAGTAATAAGAAGTTTTTATCCCCTTGTCATAAACAGCTAGTAAACTGGGCCAAATATATGAATTACCTTGTTTTAGATATTATACAGTAGGCAGAGTAGGACCGAGATCCCTGAGAGATAGGAAATAATGGAGGTTAGGCCTACACTATTATGGCTTTCTGCCCAGAAGCAACTTTGGAGACAGGGAAACAGGAAGGAGTCTGATGAGAACCTGGAAGCCTCACTTAGTTGTGGAGGCAAAGATTGGGTGTTGTAGATATTTAGGCAACTAGAAGTTGCATAGCCAGGCTTTGAAAAAAAGGGAGCTATATAGACAAAAGAACTCCAGAAATCTGCGTAGGGGCCCCTTGAGTCTGTTGCTGAATACTAGGATCATAAATGTATAGAGTGAAGGTCAAGCAGTGAACATCGAGGGGCATATTAGTAGAACATTTGCTGAGTTTACACAAGAAATGTTTAACTCTGACCAGACATAGTGGATGATCCTTTGGAGCACTCAAGACATTCATTGGAGAACCAAGTGGGTTTGTCCTATAGTAAAAACCGAGGAGTCCTCAGAGAGATCAAATGGATCTATGTATAACTGAACTGCCAAAACAAAGCCTAACTCTGTTTACAGAATGATCACAAATACTTATCAACCGGAGTGTAACATTGATATTTTCCAGCATCCAAGCTTAAATTGCTAGATATGCCAAGAAGCAGGTCCTTTGTAACCTGTGGCCAGGAGAAAAACCAGCTTAGAGAAACAGATAAAGAATTACAGAAGTGATGAAACTAGCAGATAAGGATGTTAAAATAGCTTATATTTAAATAATAAGTATTATTCTTTAAATAAACATTATTTAAAGAAAAATAATGAGCATAACAGGTAGAGAAATGGGAGATATTAAATCATATGGAATATGTAGGTGTGAAAAATAATACTATCTGAAATTAAAAGTTAACAGCAGATTGAACGAAGCAGAAAAACCAGTGAACTTGAAGATCTAGCAATAGACTATCTTAAGAGAAAGAGGATTGAAAACAATTAAATAATTCTTTTGTGTGTGGGACAGTACCAAGCAGAACACAACGGTGTTTTTGACATTGTAGACGGAGGATGAAGAAAAAATATTGTAAGAAATAATGGCTCGAAATTTTCCAAATTTGATGAAAATTATGAAGTCGTGGATCCAATAGTCTTAACAAACTGAAAGGACAAACACAGAAAAATACCGAGGCATAACAAATTCCTAAAAACCAATAATAACAAATTTTGAAGGTAACCAAATAAGACATGTGCAGAGAAACAATGAAGCCTTTTTATTATTAGAAACTATGCAGACTAGGAGATACTGAAATTTTTTAAAGTACTAATTGAAAATAAAACTATCAGTATTTACTTTTATAGCCAGGAAAGTATCCTTGGAAAATGGGAGTATAATAAAAACCTTTTCAGACATGCATTTCAGAAGTATCTTTAGATGGAAAGAAAATGGATCTGATGAGAGCTTGGACCTAGATAAGGAGATGATGAGTAAAAGAAATGATAACTATGGGAGTAAATGTAAAGTACACTTTCCCTAATTTTAAGACTTTAAAAAAGACAATTGACTGCCTAAGACAAAAATCATAATGTAAGTTTTACCTGTGTAGAAGGAAAATATATGGCAACTGTAGTATTAAGGATGAGAACAGGGAAATGGAAATACAGTGTTGGAAGGGTTAAAAGTGTTCACATTTTACATGAAGTAGGAGAGCATCATTTGATGTTACACTGTGTTGAGTTAAAGATGCATATTGTAAAACCTGGAGCAAACACTAAATATTAAAATAAAAAATATGCCTAATTAGCCAGTAGTGGTTAGTAAATAACATGCTAAAGTATGTTCAGTTTCTTTTTCATTTTTTTCAAGAAGTATTTCACTCTATGCAAAACACACTAAAAGATAGAAGGAATAAAGAAATGTTGGGATATATAGTAAACAAATGGCAAGATTGTAGATTTAAATACAGTTTTATCAAAGTTGTAATAGTATAAATGGTTTTAATCAGGGTTTGGCAAAATTTTTCTGTAACGAGCCAGATTAAAGATTATTTTAGGCTTTATGGTCAGTACAGTATCCATTGAAACTGTTCAGTTCTGCCAGTATAGCATAAAAGTAGCCGTAGACATTGTATAAATGAAGAAGTGTGGCTGTGTTCCAATAAAACAGTAGACACTGGAATTGAATTTCTTAGAATTGTCATGTATTACAAAATATTATTATTTTTTAAAGATTTATTTGAGAGAGAGTGAACAAGTATGTAGGGGGAGGGGCAGAGGGAGAGGGGAGAGAGAATCCTAAACAGATCTCATGCTGAGCATGGAGCCCAATGTAGGGCTCAGTCCCAGGGCACAATCCAGAGATCACAACTCGAGCTGAAACCAAGAGTCAGACTCTGAATCAAATGGTGCCACCCAGGTGCCGCCAAAATATTTTTTAAAAGATTTTTATTTTTAAGTAATCTCTATACACAACGTGGGACTTGAACTCAAAACGCTTAAATCAAGGGTCACATACTCTACCAACTGAGCTAGCCAGGCTCCCCACAAAATACTATTTTATTTTTTCCTACCAACCCTGTAAAAGGGTAAAATCATTCTTAGTTTGTGGACTGTACAAAAATAGGTGACAGGGTGCATTTGCCTTGTGAGCCTTAGTTTGCTAGCCCTTGGCCTAAACCTTTTGTCTCTGATCTTGTTACCACCAGCCACCTGTGATATTTAAATTAAAATTAATTAAAACTTAACTAAAATAGACTGTCAGAGTGGATAAAAAAATAAGCCCAACTGTATGCTATAAAAATCCATATGTAAAGATATATAAATATCTATATGTTGATATATAGTTTAAAATGAAAGGGTAGAAAATAAATATTGTGCAAAGCTAATCATTTGAAAACTGGAATTACTATACTAATATCAGAAAATGGAGATGTCAGAACGGGAAACATGAGATATAGAAAGGTATTTTGAAATGCTAGAGGGGTTAATTTATCAGGAAGATACAAACTTTCCAACAGTGTGTCCTCCCCACACGAAGATTTTATTTATTTATTTATTTACTTGACAGAGAGCGAGAGAGAGAGATCACAATTAGGCAGAGAGGCAGGCAGAAGAAGCAAGAGCACGCTTCCTGCCAAGCAGAGAGCCCGATGCGGGCCTCAGTCCCAGGACCCTGAGACCATGACCTGAGCTGAAGGCAGAGGCTTAACCCACTGAGCCACCCGGGCACCCTCCAACAGTGTTTTAATCCAGTAACAGAACTGAAAAATTAAGTTTATAATTTAAAGGTATAGTTGGAGATTTCAGCATCTCTCTCAGTAATTGATAGTGCAGCTAAACAGAATAACTCAGAATATAGAAGACATGGGCAATGTTATCACAGACTGGATGTTATGGACATTTCTAGAACGTTGTACCCAACAAAGTAGAAAAGACAGTCTGTTAAAATGACTGATGATGCCTCGGATGTTGGCGAGGATGTGAATCAACTGGAATTCTTATAGTAATCATGGAAAGATTTACTAGTGCAACTACTTTAGCACAATGTTTGGGAGTTTCTTATTAAGCCTGTATCTAGCATACAACCCATCAGTTTCCATTACTATCTCCCCGAGAGAAATAAAAATGTATGTTCACACAAAGACTTGTACAATGTTCATAGCAGCTTTACTTATAATAGCTATAAACTGGAAATAACCACAACATTCATCACATGATTGGATGAACAAATATATTCATACAGTGGGATACTACTCACATTAAGAAGGAGTGGACTGCTAAGCAATGTCCACAATAGCCAAACTGTGGTAAGAACCTAGATGTCCATCAACAGATGAATAGATAAAGAAGATACGGCATATATATACAATGGAATATAATGCAGACATCAAAAAAGAGAAATCTTGCCATTTGCAATGATGTGGATGAAACTAGAGGGTATTATGCTAGGCAAAATTAGAGAAAGACAATTATCATATGATCTCACTGATATGTGGAATTTAAGAAACAAGACAGAAGATTGTAGGGGAATAGAGGAAAAAATGAAACAAGATGAAACCAGAGAGGGAGACAAACCATAAGAGACTCTTAATCTTAGGAAAGAAGCTGAGGGTTAGTGGAGGAATGGGGTGGCTGGGTGATGGACATTGGGGAGGGTATGTGCTGTAATGAGCACTGGGTATTATATAAGACTGATTAATCACAGACCTGTACCTCTGAAACAAGTAATACATTACATGTTAATTGAGTTTAAATTTAAAAACATTTTAAAAAAGACAAGTGGACTGCTAATACATGGAAGACATGTCTGCATCTCAGAAACATTCTGTGGGGACGCCTGGGTGACTCAGTTGGTAAAGCGACTGCCTGCGGCTCAGGTCATGATCCCAGGGTCCTAGGATTGAGTCCTGCATTAGGCTTCTTGCTTGGCAGGGATCCTGCTTCTCTCTCTCCCTCTGCCTGCCACTCTGCCTGCTTGTGCTCTCTCTCCCTGTCAAATAAATAAATAAAATCTTTTATTAAAAAAATTATGCAGAGCAAAAAAGCCAGACAAAATAAGTACATAAAATATAATTCTATTTGTATAAAACCCTAGAAGATACAAAGTTATATCTTCTGTAGTGACAGAAGGCAGACCAGTGGTTGCCTGTGTCTGGGGTTGGGGTCCCAAAAGGACCATTTAGTCATTCTCTTCTGTTTTGTATTTTGCTTATCATAGTCTTTATGTTAGGAAGCTTACAGATTCATGAAAGCCAGTTCATGGTTGGCCACTTGTAAACTGGTAGCATGGGTAAAGTTGATTGGGTGGCATAAATGCACATTGCCAAAATGTTCTGTTGTAGGTTTCCTTCATTGGTTTTTAGAGAAGTTCATTGTCTTCTAAGTATGAGCATTAGTTATGAGCAAGAAACATGTATTTTTATTTATTCATTTGCTAGTCAGGTGCTAGAGTTAGGAGAGGTTCATGTTTATGGAAAAAAAATTTTTTTTTTAAAGTCCAAATCACCATTCTTTTAACAAGTCTTTATTGAATGTGTGGTATGTGCGAGGCACTGTCCTAGGTGCTGAAGGTTCAGCCTTGTTTTATGTTGGATAGAGTTGATCATATAGGCATTTATGATACAGCGTAATGCATAAGTAGAATCATTTTGGGAAACCCATCAGGGGCACTTAATCCTGTTAAGATAAAAGCATGGATAAAAGAGTGATTTCCCAAGGAAGCAGCAACCAAACAACTCTGAGGATGAATAGAGGTGGGTTAAAGTTGTAGGGAACTGTATGTGTTAAGATCTGGAGTCTAGAAACAGTATAGAATGTTTGAGAATTCCAAGAAGTTCAGGTGGAGTTGTTGAGCCATTAAACCAAAACTAGCAACTCATTCCACTGGACTTTTTGTTGTATGAGAAAAAGTAACCCCCTGAAGACACAATGGTAAGGTTTTTTTGTTACTTGAATATACCATAAGCAGCACAGTGAGACAGCATATTTGAAATGAAGCAAAGGGACTAATGAGATGATGTAAGGACAAAAAAAGAAGAAGTTCTAAAACAGAATCAGTTTTCAAGGAGAGGGTAGAAGTGTAAGGTCTGGAAAGAAATTTAAAAAGGGGCAAAGAAACAGGAGACATCAGTGGCGCCTGGGTGGCTCAGTGGGTTATTAAGCCTCTGCCTTCAGCTCATGCCTTCAGGTCATGATCTCAGGGTCCTGGGATTGAGCTCCACATTGGGCTCTCTGCTCAGCAGGGAGCCCGATTCCCCCCCTTCTCCCTCTGCCTGCCTCTCTGCCTACTTGTGATCTGTGTCTATCAAATAAATAAATAAAATCTTAAAAAAAAAAAAGAAATAGGAGACATCAGAAAAGTGGTGTCACGGGATGGCCAGGTTTTAACAAGGAAGGTGGGGTCACAAGTGTCATATGTTGCCAAATTAAGACAAAAAACTAATGCATCTATTTAGTTTAAATTATAGAAGTGAGATTATGCTGGGTTTGGACCAAGCAAATTGGACAGGTAAGAAAATGGAGACTGAGTTCATAGAACTTTTTTTCCCCAGAATTATAGGAGGGGGGAGTGTGTGTTAGCTGGAGGGGACATTTTCAAAGAGTAGAAATATCTCTGAAGTTAAAGAAGTTCAGGGTCATATAAATAGTTAAATTAATATAAGACTGCAAAAAACACATGTACTGTATTTTCCTTAAATTATGTTATCAAATGTTCCACATGAAAAGATCAGTTCCTTTAAAAGTCTTCAGGCAGAATCGATTTTTTTTTTCAAGATTTTATTTATTTATTTGACAGAGAGAGAGCAAGAGAGAAGGAGTACAAGCAGGCAGAGTGGCAGGGAGAGGGAGAAGCAGACTCTCTGCTGAGCAGAGCGCCTGACCTGGGGTTCCATCCCAGGACCCTGGGATCATGACCCAAGCCAAAGGCAGATGCTTAACTGACTGAGCCACCCAGGCACCCCCAGAACCTACTTTTTTTTTTTATTTATTTGTCAGAGAGAGAGCAGGAGCGAGCACAGGCAGACAGAGAGGCAGGCAGAGGCAGAGGAAGAAGCAGGCTCCCTGCCGAGCAAGGAGCCCGATGTGGGACTCTATCCCAGGACGCTGGGATCATGACCTGAGCCGAAGGCAGCCGCTTAACCAACTGAGCCACCCAGGCGTCCCCAGAACCTACTTTTTATTGCTGTTGTTTTGCTGATGCTTCAGTTGAATTTACTTAAAAATCACCAACATTTTATTCAGATCCTCTGGTTTACCTATTGATCATTTTTAGCAGTCAGCTGGCTGGCCTCCAAATAAGGTGTTAACCTTTTGCTTTTAATAAGACATGATCACCATCTGGTGGTGAATAACAGTATCTTAGTTTGTATTGCTTTCTGGCTTATAATAGTGTTTTCATATATATTCTCTCATTTATTGAAATAACTTTAGAAATTACAATGAACGCATTTCTGCTAAGATTTCAAGAAACTCTAAGATGACATAGTGTGCTACTCATCTATTTATCTCTGCTTGTTAAATGAATGTTGATTGAAGGAAAAGTGTGAACTGGTCACTTGTTAGCAAGGAATAAAGACAATATACATTTTACAAAGAAATGGAGGATTTTTTTTT
>ML102536.1:174534-185951 GCA_003697995.1 Taxidea taxus jeffersonii | reverse complement strand
CCCCCCCCCCCCCACAGCAGCGCGGGGCAAAGAACAGAGACCTTGAAACACACAAGAGCAGACCCTGGGGGCGTGGCCGGCAGATTCAGGAAGGTTTGAACCGGGGCGAGGAGCTGGTCAGGGAGCAGCAGAGCTGCCGGGCGGAAGGGAGAACCCGTTACCTCTGGAGGTCTCCAAAGCAGAGACTGGCTCACGGACATTACCTAGCAGGTTCGGGTGGGAAGGCTGAACTGCTGATCCTAGGGGGCCGGGACGGGCACGCGCAGCCAGGATCTGACTTTGGGAGGCAGGAGAGATGAGCTGAGGTTTTTGCTGGACCCTGTAGCGGGGTCTCTGGGGAAGGTCGGCAGCAGGAGCAGACCCACCTCAGGCAGCAGCAGCCTCCACCTGGGATGCTCTACCTTAAGTGGTGTGGAAGGAAAACGAAGGCATGTGATTTAAAGACGTAAGTGAAATGAGTGGGGGTGAGTGACTTGGGACAAAGGGATGGAGAGCTGGTAAAGAGGAGGCTAGGGTTGGAAACAGCCTCTCTGTCTAGAGCTAGGGCCGCGTGGCCCCTTTCCACTTCCCTGAAAAGTGATCTTCCAGGCCACATGCCTGTCCACGCAAGAGGTCTCTACTCCCTCCTTGTCCTTTCCCCACATTCCACGCAGAGACCAGTGTGGTTTTTGGCCAGCTCAGCCCTCTTCATGGTCCCTGGAGATTCCTACCCTGTCTCTGGAGTCTGCCCTCTGCCATCTTCCTCCAGACATGCCACACCCTCGCCCTGCTTTGCCTCTTGCATTTCTAAATCCTCTAGGCTGCCTTCCCAGCCCTCCCCGCCAGAGTGTCCAGCTCTCCCCCTGCTTTCCCCTGGGTGTTCCCTTGGACTTGGCTCTTGGCAGTTGTTGGCTTTATGTTGCTACCTATTGTTTCCATGTCTGTTTTTTTCAATGAAACCGTGAGCTCCTTGAGATCAGGGGCTGCATCCTGTTTACCTCCGTGCCCCTTGTACCCGACGCGTCATCTGGAAATTGGGGTGGGCACATAAGGGGCCTTGGCTGCATTCATTGGATCAGCCCTTGGCCTGGGACTCATGGTTTTCTCATCGCCTCTCATTGTTTCCTGTGAACAGAGTCCTGACTGAGCTGGTCTCCAAAATGAAAGACATGCAGATGGACAAGTCGGAGTTGGGGTGCCTGCGAGCCATCGTGCTGTTTAACCCAGGTGACTGTGCAGTGGTTCGCCCTCCTCCGTGCTCTGTTGTCCTCTGGCCCTCTAGTTCAGCTGCGGGCCCGGGAACATGTCCTTGGCGAGGGCAGGAAGCTGATTCTTCATGGTTTCTACTCCTAGTGCCATCTTGAAAGTGCCTCGAATGGGTGTGGAGTGTGGTTGTTTGGGGGCAGGTGGGGGGACACGGAGGATAGCTGCCTAGGGTCATGGTGAAGGAGGCGGTAAAAAGTAGTCAGATTCTGCATATAGTTTTTTTAAAAATTTTATTTATTTATTTGAGAGAGTGAGCACAAGCAGGCTGAAAAAGCAGAGGGAGAATTAGACTCCCCGCTGAGTAAGGAGCATATTGTGGGACTCAGTCCCGGGACTCGGGATCATGACCTGAGATGAAGGTAGACACTTACCAACTGAGTCACCCAGGCACCCAGATTCCGCATATAGTTTTAAGCAAAGCCAATGGGATTTGCTGATGGACTAGAGACAGTGCGTCAAAGAGCAGTGTTGAATATAATTCTCAGGGGGCTTTGTTTCATTTTCCTAAGTAATTAGAATGATGGAGCTTTATTTGGTGAGAGGGGACTCCTAAGGGGGGGTGCGGGTAGGACTTAGGACTTTGTGCATTCAAGTCTCAGGTGGCTAGTAGGCCTCTGAGAGTAGCTGGCCAGGAAGGTCTTGCTTACGCATCTGGGGTTCAGAGAAGTTGGGACCGGAGATGTGTGTTCGAGAGTGGTCAGCCTCTACCTGGCACCCGGGCTCTGAGACAGGTGTCAGCTCGTGTGGGGAGTCAGTAAAGGTTGGGCAGGGAAGGGGGCTGGGCACTCAGGCGCCCCCTCACGTAGGGGTTGGGGAGAAAAGGAAGAGCCAGCAGGGGAGCCTGAGATGGGCAGGGAGAGGCAGGGAGAGAAGCAGAAGAGGGTGTCCTGGAGGCCCAGGGAAGAAATGCATTTTGAAAAGAAGGAAGTGATCAGCTCTGTCTAATGCTGCTGCGGGTCAAGAAAGATGACCGTTCAGAACCGCGTGGGAATCCAAGCCCTTGCCTCATCCCAGGAGTCAGGTGGTGAGTGAGTTGGGCAGCACATGGGTGGATCTGGTTTTTGTGCCCCACCGCTGCATTCCATCCATGCATAGCCCATAGTGGGCACTCAGTAAGTGTGTGAATGTGATGTTTCTAGAATGATCGGATAAAATAAAACTCCCCTCCTCGGAGTCAGCGGTGGATGCCTTTGGCTATTAACAGGGTTTTACACCTTTATTCCCAGAGTCTACTGGGTAGACTGGGCACCGAGAGGAGATCTGGGGCACCAAGGGCCCCCAGCTTTTGTTTCTTTCACTGCTGTTCCCTGTCCCGCTGTATCTCGAATAACTGAGTGGGTGGGGACAGCCCCGTGTGGAAGGGGGCGTGTGTCCCCCGAGGCTAAATCAGTTGTCTTTTCCAGATGCCAAGGGGCTGTCCAACCCCTCGGAGGTAGAGACTCTGCGGGAGAAGGTGTATGCCACCCTTGAGGCCTACACAAAGCAGAAGTATCCGGAGCAACCTGGCAGGTAAGGGAGTGCCGGAAGGACCTGCTGGCCGCAGCTGTCCTTCTCTCCTTCCCCGAATACGTGGCAACGTTATTTAATCTTAACAACAAGCTCAAAGCTGCTAAAATGTTGGCTCCCTGAAACCAGAGACCTGATCTTTTTCGCCGTTCCCCATTCCGGAGCCAGAGCCTAAAGCAGGGCTGGACCCATAGTATGCAGCTTTATTTTGTTTTATTTTAAAGATTTCATTTATTTATTAGAAAGAGAGAGAGAGATAATGACAAAGAGTACAAGTGGGGAGGAGAGGGAGAAGCAGACTCCCCGCTGAGCAGGGAGCCCAACGCGGGGCTCCATTCCCAGGACCCTGGGATCATGACCTGAGCTGAAGGCAGTTGCTTAACTGACTGAGCCACCCAGGTGCCCCAGTATAGAGCTTTCAGTGTCCAATAAACAAGCAGATGAACAAATGAATGTTGGTCCCATCATCTCCAGTTTCTAACGAGGCTCCGAGTCTCCGAAGGGGTAAGGCACTTGCCCACGAACATGGAGCTGGTGTGCAGGGGCGCTGGGATGTGAACTCAGGTCTGATTTCAAAGAGGTTGTGCTTTCCTGGTTGACTGCCCTGCTTTCTGCTCTGCCCCCACTGAAGCCCTGTGCTAGAAGGTCCTGAAAGACCGTGGCAGCCAGAACACGTGACCACTGTCCCCCAGGGCCATCTGTGTAGCTTCTGGCAAGGTCCTCTAGTTGGCTCTGGCCCTGAGCTCCTTGTCTATAGAGGAGGACATTGGTCAGAAGATCTCTGAAGCCGTCTACCCCTTTAGGTGTTCTGAGTCGTTAAAAACAAAACAAAAACAAACAAAAAACTCAAATGCTTCCCCCAAAGCACAGCTAAATAGAAGTTTTCCTCCTCTGCCAACTAGTGAAATAGAGAGAATGGGATCCTTAAATCTCGCCGAAATCCGAAAATGAAACTGATGAAACTGCCTTAAAGACATTCATTTTGTCTTTAGGGTTAATATTACACGCTCTGCATTCTCACTCGCCGTTCGCATTCCTCTGTGAAGTCTAATTTCCGTTAAAGCTGTTTTCTCTGGATCCTAAGCCAGTCTGTGTCAATCGTGCAGAAGTTGGGCTCCAGTTCTTATTGGGGTTTCTTTTATTGAACTCCAAGTGGGTGGGTTTCAGACCTTTAGTATGACACTCACACAGGCCTAGAGGTGTCAGGAGCCCAAGCTGGCTAACAGACCTCCCGAAGGTCAGTAGTGGAACACGATAGAAATGTACTTCTTGCTCACGTGCCAGTCCTGGGTGGGCAGTCTGTTCGGAGGGCTGGCTCTCTTCTGCATCAAGACTCAGGGGTCCACTCCTTCCTTCTTGGGGCTCCACTGTGTCCTTCCTTCTTGGGGCTCCACTGTGTCCCACATCGTGTTCTGCGTCCAGATGAGCGGGAGGAACACAGAGGTGAGGCTATCTGGGCAGACCAGCCTCGGAAAGGTCCCCCATCTCTTCACTCACTGCCGTCGGCTGAAACTTAGTCACACGGCCCAGTGAGTCACGGAGGATTCTGGAGCATTCTCCGGATGCCGCTGTGTGCCAAGGAAGATGGGGAGAGTGGATTTTGGCAGTTTCCCCCATACGTGCAGCAGGTGAGGTCACAGAGCTCTGCCCTACTGATGGGGCTGGTGGCCAGCAGCCGCTCAGCCCTAGCCGGTGGGAGCTTCTGACTGTGGTGGTGGGTGATTTCTACCCTGTCTCCTAGCTCGAAGGCAGCACTAAGCATGTTTGTTGAGCACGTATTACATGCAAGGTGTTAGGACTAAGCAGGCTCATACTCATCCATTCCTCCGATTTGGCTCTAGGTCCCATTATTTATCTCAAAAAAACAAACAAAGGAACAAAAAACCCTGAACCAATCTTTTCCCTTACTATAAAAGCAAAACATGCTTTTGTGGGAAAGAAGGGAAGTGTTTAAGAATAAAGTAGGTAATGAAATGAATCATAAATTGGGGGGGGGATTTTTTTCCCCGTATCCTTGTGTATCAATGCTTGTGTACATAGTCGTGTGTGTTTAGGGGTGCCTGAGGGGCTCAGTCGTTAAGCATCTGCCTTTAGCTCACGTCATGATCCCAGGGTCCTGGATAAAGCTCCGCCTCAGGCTCCCTGCTTGGTGGGAAGCCTGCTTCTCCTTCTCCCAGTACCCTTGCTTGTGCTCCCTCTCTTGCTGTGTCCCTCTCTGTCACATAAATAAGTAAAAAATCTTAAAAAAAATTTTTTTTCTTTAAAAAAAATGTGTCTACAGAGAGGAAATCATGTAGTTTGGTGTATTGTTTTCCTCTCTTAGCTATTTTCAGCACTTTATCAGATACTGGAAAGTACAAAATTATCCTTTTCTGTGATTTTGTACTATTTCACAGGGTGGATGTATCCTTGTGTATTTATTTAGCCCTTGTCCTAGGGAACATTCAGGTTGTTTCTACTGAATATCAGATTCAGAACTTGGGAACGTGCCCATTCTCCTAGGAATGGGACTGCCAGGGGCCTGGGCTGCCTGCTTGTTGGCTGGACAAGGGCAGAAGCTGGGGATGCGGGGCGGGGATGTGGAGGCTGGGCCCCTTGCATGTCCCTTGGGTGCGTCCAGCACAGCCTGGACAGAGGGTGACCCCCTCACCCCACCCCCCCACCGAGGGTGAGCAGGTGCACAAGGGATATCACTTGGCTCAACCTGGTGGGTGAGTGTGCGGACGGCTGGTCCCCTCGGCTTTGCAGAAAGTGGTGGCTTGGGGAGCCTGGCCCCGGTGGAGGAGAGTGCGCAGTGGTGGTGTGCTGCCACCCCGTGGACACTCTTCAGAGGTACACTTCGCAGGGGCTGAGTTCTTTCTGCTTTCTCCAGCCTGAAAGCAGGTTGGGGCGCCTGGGTGGCTGAGGGTTAAGCTTCTGCCTCCAGCTCAGGTCATGGTCTCCGGGTCCTGGGATTGAGCCCCACATCGGGCTCTCTGCTCGGCAGGGAGCCTGCTTCCCCCTCTCTCTCTGCCTGCCTCTCTCCCTACTTGTGATCTCTCTCTCTCTGTGTCAAATAAATAAATAAATAAAATCTTAAAAAAAAAAATTTAAAAAGAAAGTCAGGAGCTCACAGAGCCTGGCGGGCATTTTCTCGCCCTGGGGGCACTGTGGCTGCCCGAGGGTGAATGAGGAACTCGGCGACCTCCCTGGGGCTGTGGCTCTTCATGGTCATGCTTATTTCCGTGATCCTGCTCTCAGTTCCTAAATCAGGGGCAGTTGGCAAAGGTAGCAGTATCCTTGTGTATTTAGTGTTTTACGTATTATAAAACTCTGGCATTTTTAGAATGTATAATACAATCTAAATATGTCTAGATCTAAATATATTCTCGGAGTCACAGCTCAGCCTAACTTTGTACTTTGCTTCTAGAGAAGCCCTTCCCTTCCCCTCATTCCATGAAACTCTGCTGTGGCCAAGTCTGGACCAGGAGTTCAGTGTCGCTAGCTAACTCTCTCCTCCTGCTTGGTGACCCCCAGCAGATGCCCTCAGAGGCTCCACCATCAACACTTTCTGGAGGGTTGTGTGGGCCTTGGTGTAGACTGTTAGCTTTTCCATGTAAAGAAGGAATGCCTACCTTTTCAGGTGGTGCCGTTTTATCTTTCTTGAATTGCCTCGGTTCCTTACCCCTTCTTGGGATATGAATATAGAAATATACACATTTTCAAGGAGTCTGAAAATTCCAGCTTGAAACTCACTCTTGAAATCATGTTGTGATGCTCAGTGAAGACCCAGCCCAGCCAGAGCCTCTGAGTTAAGGCCGGAGTGGCTGATACATTTTTGGTTCTTGGCCTTTTATTGGAAGTTACGACTTCCCGATTTTCGGTTGTTGTTAATACCATTAAAAAATAAGCTTCGGGGCACCTGGGTGGCTCAGTGGATTAAGCCTCTGCCTTCGGCTCGGGTCATGATCCCAGGGTTCTTGGATCAAGCCCCGCGTCGGGCTCTCTGCTCAGCGGGGAGCCTGCTTCCCCCTCTCTCTGCCTGCTTCTCTGCCTACTTGTGATCTCTCTCTGTCAAATAAATAAATAAAATCTTAAAAAAAAATAAGCTTCATTGGCAAAATGGGTTGGAGAGACGAAGAAGAACCATGGAAGCAGGATGGGAAACATGCCAGGTGCGGGACGTCAGCAGGGGGTGCAGATGTGAGACGTGTTGTTCACACGCCGGACTCCTTCCCTGTGAGGCTCAAGGCCAAGGTCCTTGACTGTACAGGAGTGCGGAGGAGTGCGGGCAAGACTGTGTGTGCGTGTGCACGCATAGGAGGGTATTGAGAGCAAAGGGGAATGTGTGAGTGTGCATAGGTGTGTATGCGTGTGCATGAGTGTGTATGTCTGTGAGGGTAAGAGTGTGAATCTGTGCACCCAGGTGTGGCGGTGGTGGAGGCACGCGTGTGCATGTACATACACGTGAGGCATGGGAGCATGTATGAGAATGTGCGAGTGTGTGCGTGTGACGGTGTGCACGTGTGTATAGGTATGACACATGAGGCAGGTGTGTATGGGTGTGTGTGTATGTCACAGTGGAGGGCTGCCTGTGTACGTATTCACACCCACGTGAAGATGTGGGTGTGTACGTGTGATTGTGCACAAGTGCGTGCGTGTGATGAGTGTCAGGCACGTGCGTGTGCGTGTGTGTATGTGTGAGACAGTGGTGGAGTTCTGTCGCGTGCACATGTGTGAGAATGTGTGAGCGCGTGTGCACGTGTGTGTGTCATCTCCCACTGAGACCATGGCCCCTCAGGGGAATCGCCCTCTGCTCCTGACTGAAAGGGAGGCACAGTCCGAGAAGCTGAGCGTGCGTGTTGGTAACGAGCCTTGGTAACTGAGGTGGCCTGCGGTCCTGGTGCGGGGAGTGTGGCGTGAGCACAGCACGGCCCGCCGGGGAGGGAGGCGCTGAAGCTTCCTAAGACTGGCGCTTGTCCAGCTGCCTCTGTGGCCCTTCCAGGCTCCCTGTCCTCTCCCAGGTTGGAGAGCTGACGAGCTCCCTGGGGTTGACAGCTGCCCCGAGCAGCCGAACCCGGCTCCTGACGCCCCTTTGGCTTCCCTGCAGGTTTGCCAAGCTGCTGCTCCGCCTCCCAGCCCTGCGCTCCATCGGCCTGAAGTGCCTGGAGCACCTGTTCTTCTTCAAGCTCATCGGGGACACGCCCATCGACACCTTCCTCATGGAGATGCTGGAGACCCCGCTGCAGATCACCTGAACGCCCCTGGCCGCAGCCTCCCCACCCAGGACCACCCCTGGGCAGGTGTGTGTGGCCCCCCACCCTGCACACGTTCCTCCGCCTCCCACCCTGACCCCTTCCTGTTCCCCAAATGTGATGCTTACAATAAAGAAACCTTTCTACGTGTGCGGCTTTTATAGGTGGAGTTTGTACAGATGTTCAAGGAAGCCCTTCTTGGCAGTCTGAGGGGCTGGGGAATCTTTCTGGAAGTTCTTGGAAAAACGAACCAAGCCTCTGTACATATAATTGGTTTAAATTATTTTTTCACTTGCCATGGAAAGCAAACGAGCGAATAATAAAATAATATATATGATGTTGGCACTGCTTGGAGCACGGGGTGTGTTATTGTGCTTTGGGGAAGTGTTCTTAGCAGGGGGAGGAAAGCTGTTGGGTGGGGGATGGGGCTGGGGTCCCGAAACAGAGCTGGCCCCCCCAGGCAAGATTGGGAAGAAACACAGTCTTTCAGAGTCAGCTTGGTTTTTTGTGTTTGTTTTCTTCCTCCTAAGGATAATGAGTGCAGACAACCTCTTCCTGTTTGGGAGCAATTGAGCCTAAGGCCAAGGGAAGATGCTCTCTTGATGGAAGAAGATTCTTGGATCCCGATTGTTGGTAGGAGGTAGTAACAAAAGAAAAGAATTTTCTGTTGTTAACCAGCAACATTAGCAAAAAAGACCAGAGTACACCTAATTTGTTTTCCATCATTATCTGACCCTGCATAGCCTATTCTTAAAATGGAAAGAGAAAACCTCTCCTGGCTTCTAGCCTGTGGTTTCCTGGTGGTCCTAGAGCCCTACCGTCTGGTGGACAGTGAGCTCCTTGAGGGCAGAGACTGTCTGACACCACCATTAGACTTTGCAGATAGCCCATCTTCTTCGAGTCACCATCCTGTCATCTGCAGGAATAGAACTTAATGGATGCACAAATCTATACTATGATTTACATGATGCTCCCTAGGGTTGTCAGTGTACAACATGAACGACTGCCCATGGCAGTCCTACTTACCAGAACTTGATCTAGGGCCTGGCACTCAGCAGATGCGTAGTAAACGTGTGTTGTTGAATTGGAGTCCACGTAACTGGAAGGAATTTCTTAAAGGGCATTCTGGGTGCCTAGGCTGAAGCTGGCATTTAGTAAATGTTTGGTGGGATTGGTACCTTTGGTTTCATCCCCCATAGATGGCAGCCTGTCGCGAGTAGTGCAGTCCTGCAGTGAGCCTGGGAGCCTCCCCGTTGGGGCCACGAGCCAGAAAATCAGCCTTGGGTCAACTCTTGTCAGAAGGTGTTAAGTTCTCCTCTGTCCAGTCAGGTTGCTCTTCACGGGCACAGTGGGCCTCGACCAAAGACAGATGTTCTCTGTCGTCAGAGAACTTACAGCTGAAAACAGTACAAGGCACGAGGATCAAGGGATACGAAGCGATAATATGTCTTGCAGCACTTTAGAGTTTATAAAGACACATGAAGATCTGTGATAGTCTGTGGCCCGGGAGAAGTGGGCGAGAGAACTTTTGTTATCTTCATTTTATTTATTTATTTACTTTTATTTTTTAAGGATTTTATTTATTTATTAGAGAGAGAGGGAGAGTACACAAGGAGAGTGAGAGGGAGAAGCAGACTCCCTGCTGAGCAAGGAGCCTGACGCGGGGCTCGATCCCAGAACCCTGGGATCATGACCTGAGCTGAAGGCAGACGCTTCATTGACTGAGCCATCCAGGCGCCCATTGTTATCTCCATTTTAAAGATGGAGAAATTAAGATGCTGGAAACTCAGAGACTTGTACCAGGACAGACATGGTGGGTAGGAGATGGGACTCAGTCACTGTCACTGCCCATACGTAGCAAGTGACCCCCCAACCCCAAGACTTTTGCACCCATCTCCTCAGCGAACGGTATATTCTGTGCCCGAGAAATATCTATCCATTGAGGCATCGGCATAAACATTGAGCAAACATAAAATAAGAAGGGTGGTTTTTTTAAAATAAATGAACTTGGGCAAACACATCACAGTTTGCCTTGAAACCTCTTGAAGACTTTGCTGCAATGATATTTTCTTTGGAAAATTCTCTTTTCCATTTGTCTTCAGGGCAGCTTCCCAGTCCACCTAAGAAACATGATCTCATGGTTCTATATTAAAAACTCGTCAAATAACAGCAAGGACCATAACTATCCATGGGACCCAGATTCACAGGCGACTCCCATCTACCCAGAACCTGCTCTACACCGGGCCCTGGGCTCATCAATCTCATACCAGCTTTATTTCCTCTTTTTAAAAGATTCAGCTCTGCGTGATTTTCGGCTATTTCCAAAAATCAAATCTCCTCTCTGCTCGTGATAATTTGCCCCCACTGATGTAATGGCAAAGACTGAGGCTCAGGCTCTGAAGGTTCCTCCCCACAAACGATCTCAAGGCCCTTCTGGCATAAACCAATGATGTCTTTCCCCCTGGGAGGAAGATTGGGGCCCCTGATGTGAGATGAATTTAGGGCATTCCTGGGAGGCACTGAGTGGGGAGTGGAAAGCAAGCCTCCCCCCCACCCCGCCTGCCTTTTCCCCTAAGACAGGGAGGGGTGGCCCATGTGGGAAACGAGCCTTTGCTTGCCCGAAGCAGAGGACTAGGGAGCCAAATTCTTTCCAGCCAGAGAAGAACAGCCTTCACCCCGCTCCACGGAAAACGCCATGGAAATGTCTCCCAGGACGGTGTTGGAGCACACAGCCATCTCCGACCACACCGAGCGGGCGCGGGGCCAGGCCCCCAGGGGGAGCTCCTCGCGGTCGGCGCGGGGGCGGGGAGGCCTGCGCCCGCCCGGCCCCCGCGGGGCTCTGGGCGCCGAGATCGGTCGGCGCGGGCGCCCTCTGCCGCCGGCTCGGGGTACCACACCCACCTCCCCGGGAAGGAGGCTTCCGGGGGCCTGGGAGGGCCAGAATGCTCAAGACGGAAAACGAAAAGAAGACTCGGTAAAACGAGCCCCGGAGAGACTCGGGAGCCCGATATGCCCCTGGCCAGATGCCCACTCGGGGGAGTTTTTCGTTTCTGGGGGGAAGTGGGCTCCTAAGAGGCCGGAGAGTCTCGCGGGGAAGGCTGAGGAGCAGGAGCCGGTCTCAGCGGGCAAGGACCACCTCCTTCGAAGCTGCCGGTCCCTCAGCAGCTAAACGCTCACTAGACGCGGACCTGCGACACGTGCAGCGTCACCAACGTCACACGTGAAGTCGAAGGGCAGTGCCGCCGCAGGGCTGGCGCAGAGCCCGTCCCCACTAGGTGGCGCCGCGGACAGTCCCGGCGCAGCCCCGCCTGCCGGTTAGGCCTCGCGCTCGCTCGCCGGGGCCGGGCCTGCGCATGCGCCCCCGAGGGCCGTGCTTCCGGGAGACGTCCCGGTGACGGCCGCGTGGTGTCCCGGTGACGGTGACGGCCGCCG